>JAQNDB010000099.1:46652-142760 GCA_029204045.2 Tillandsia leiboldiana | reverse complement strand
GGCTCAAAATGCTATTTTTATACTTATCTAGATCAAACACAAATTTAGGGTGAGCATCCATGCTCCGGATACTCACAGGGACTTAGGCTCACTTCTAGTGCAGTTTGCTCATGCCTGGATCAACGATCCAAGCCCCTTGCTCTCGAATGGCTTAGCTTGGCTCCACACATTGATCACATAGTCAAACTTGCAACTGAAATGAGCATCAAGCTCATGGGATCATGTGGAGTCAAATTCTCCCTTGCTGGATGGTTGTAAGTAGCTAAAACCGATTTGAGCTCTCTCGGGTATTTTCCCGAACACAAGGTGGGCATTAAAGGATAATACACAACCTTGAAGGCCTTAATGGTGGATCTCTATACAAAGGCTCTGGGTCTCAAGCACAAGAACTGTAGGTGATACCTGACTCCACAAAGCTTGCTGGACTCATGGCGGCGGTGAGAGGCGGGCGGCGGCGCGGCGACGGAGCAAGTTCGGCCGGAGCAAGCACCCATAATGGTAAGAACCACAAACCGAGCAGCATGGGTCTCATGCAAGGGCATCTATGGGTCTATCTCGATCTGGTGGAGCTATCTGGGAAGGTGGCCGGCGACAAACGGCGGCGGCGGAGGCGGCGGAGCAACCTCGGGCGAAACCGAGATAACCCCCAAAACTAGGGTTTCGAATGCGACTATCGGATGAACCAAACACAACCAAATTTGGTGGAGATGATTAGGAGTTTACAGAACATTCCCATAATCTTTGTTCGGAGGTTGAGCATCGGGTCGGCTCGCGTACGCCGCGGCGGAGCATTCATGCATTCGGCGGGTGCAACTTCCCGCCGGCGACCGGAGCACCCCGAGGGTCGGGGCTCGGCTGGGAGGTTCACCAAGAGGTGAGGGAGATGATCAAGGTGTCTAGGTAGCAAGAGAAACCAAAGAGGAAGAGATCTCACTTGGTCGGATCCGAGGAAGAAGAAGATGCCGAGGCTCCTTCTCCAGGCGGGACGGCAAGGTACGGCTCCTTGGGATAGGCTTCAAACGATCAAGGATGCTACAAGAAGACTCCAAACAGAGTTGATGTGGTTTGAAGGCCCCACCCCCAAGCAAACCCGAGATCAAGGTAGATCATGCTTCCTTTTGCTTTTCCGGCGGACAAGGGGGGTGGCGGCGGCGGCCGCCATGAGGGTGCACGCGGAAAGGTCTGCCAGAGGAAGAGGAGAGGGCGAACGTGGGGTCTTGCGGTGGTTACTTGTGTAGGTTTTTATAGGATCCACAAGGATCTAAATAGGTACTATCAAACAACTAGAGGGGGGGGTGAATAGGTGTAATACTTATAAAACCAAATCTCAGTGCAAAATAAAAACCAATGCGGAAAATAAAAACAGCACACCGAGATATACGTGGAAACTCCAATCCAGGAGAAAAACCACGGGACCAACACGCAATAACAATCCACTAAGAATAGAAGAATAACAAGGTGATTACCGACTCCACGGACTCAAACCCCTCCTTCAGCTTCTTCGGACCTTGCGCTGACCGTTGGATGTCCACGCAATAACAATCCACTAAGAAAAGAAGAATAACAAGGTGATTACCGTCTCCACGGATTTACCCCTCCTTCAACTTCTTCGGACCTTGCGCTCCACCGATTGCACGTCCACTGCACACGTTCGAATCCACGAACGCCACTCGAATCCACGAGCACACGTTTCGAATCCACGAAACGCCTTTAGCACACCGAATCCACGATGCCACGTCGAATCCACGACGCAAACTCAGCCGATAAGAATATTGGCTTCGATGGTGATCCTTTGCTTAGATTATCAATGAAGATCCATGGGAAAAATCTCTAAGCAAAGATTAGATCAATTCGACAAAAGATATGTTCTTGAAAGAACCGTCGAATTGACCTAAAAGAGGCTATAAAGAAGAACGATAAAAACCTAGCCTCTAGGGTTGCTCTCAAGTGTTTTATTAATTGATCGGCCGTGCTCCCCACGTTTTTGAGAAACCCTAAATGTCTATTTATAGTTTAGAAACCTTTGGAAAGAGATAAGAATCAAAAACTTACCTTATCTGGAAATTTTCAGGACGGCGATCCGGATCGGATTTACTGCGATCCGGATCGTCGTAACGAGTCAGGCTATTCCAGAAAACCAGGGTTCGGGATCCGGATTGAAATGCCCGATCCGGATCGTTCATATTCCAGCAAAAACCCATGTTCGGGATCCGGATCGAAATGACCTTTGATCCGGATCGGATTTGCCAATGAACAAGCACCCTTCGGGATCCGGATTGGACTGTCTGATCCGGATCCTGAACATGTCCCATGTCCAGTTTTTGATTTTTATGCAATTAAAAATTCATCCAAGTGTTTCTACACTATAAGAAAGTATTCGGATCACCAAATTATTTAGTTAACCATACCTGATCCTTTTGAATACTTTCTTCTTGAGATTGATGTAACTGATCCACAATTCTTCAACTTCAATCTTCAAGACTCAAGACACTGAGTGTCAACTTGAGCTCTTGTTGAATCTTCTCTAAGTCTTTGATTGCTGATTGACAATTTGATCCCTTTAAGACTCCGACTCAACTCACTGACTTGACTCACGAAATATGCCAACACCAAAATGCCGTAACAATCTCCCCCTTTGGCAATTTCGTGACAAAACCCAAAAATACATAAAAGCGCTCAAGTCACTCATCTTAAACCAAAAAAATCGAAACTCAATGTCATCACCAAAACATTGACTTTCTTTGCGTGAAAGATCCAATAAATACAAAATACATTTGAACCAGTCTTAGAACAAACTCTATGACTTAGGACTTGGAGTCTTAAAGTGATGTAGATCCTGCAAAAACAAAACTCCAAACAAATCAAAAGTCAGTCGTTAGAAATTAAATGTAAATCCTACATTTGATTCGTCCTTTTGGTTCTTTTGTTTTTCGGCTCCTTTTTCTCATCTCCTTTCTTTTTCTCGATGATCTCATCTCTGTCTCCCCCTATCTCGATGATCTCTTCTCCCCTATTTCTCTCTTCTCCCCTATTTCTCTTCTCCCCCTTTTGTCACAAATTGTCAAACAGTGAACATACTAGACAAAAGGAAATCACTAACAGCATTAGTCCATAGTGAAAGAGAGATAAAAGCTCAGTTCCGGTATATAACAAAAACATAGATTGCGTACCGGTACTCGAAAGCAAAAATCAAATAATTTCTTGAAACAAATCCAGATTTTGAAATATTTGAATTACCGATTTGTATTCCATCAAGAAAACAATTTAAGTGCTTGAGAATAATATGAATCACATAGATGTCATTCAATCCAATTAATTTCACAAAAATTAAAAAGATTTACTCCGAAATCATGAAAAACAAAGATAAAACATTATAAACCGTTTTTCACATTATATACGTCAAACACAAGTCATCAAAAATAATCTTGAGATCCAAAGTCTATCAAGATGTAACGGATGTACAAAGATGACTTACAGAGATTTCCAAATGACATCAATTTGATTTCTTACCCTTTCAAATTTGAGATAAGCACTAAAATACCTAAGGGTGGCTCTTTGAGCATCTTTCAACTATCCCACCTTATACCAACCAGGAGATTGTTCAAATATAAGAACTTTGAATATAAATCTCCGAATGCTTCAACTAAACAAAATTTCATAAATATTTTTCAAGCATCCAAAAACATGTGGTAGCTTTTCCAACATGTGGTGGTAGTTTTCACACTCCTTTCGGATGTAACTCTTTCCACATCTTTTACAATTCATTTATTTACCCTTGTAAGAATGCAATCTCTTACGTGAAAGAATTAAATCCCAAATTTTAGTCTATCGGTTGTCTCACGTTTATCACAATGAATTCACACAACCGAGATAGATTAAGCATCTAAAGATCACACATGATTTCTAAAATTTGATGAATATAATATCAAAAACTCCTATAATGAAGTATCTTCAAGATTATGATTATGGAGTAAAGTTGATAATTCAAATAAAATTAAATTGGAGTGATTGAAAGTGAAACCCTTTTTATTCAATGCACTTGTTCGTTAAAATCCTTTTGTTAAAAAAACAAAACATAAAAACGAAGAGCATTGAAAACATGTAATGCAGAGATTCAGAAAAATATGAAAGGAAAACCAATCAAAGCATTACATACAGTCATAAGCTATTTAGAACTTAAGACAAGGAAAGATATCACCTTTCCGAATCCAAAATTGTCGAATTTTGGGTTGTCTTGATTCATTGTGGTTGGGAGATGATAGCTTTGACTGTTGATCCACCTTAGGTCTTTGCCTCGCAGTGATCCACTTGTATGATTGATGTTGTGGCTCGGACCTTTGGTGGTTGAGTGAACTCCTTTGACTTGATGTGTCTTTTGATTCCGTTGAGTTCGCTCCGTAGATGAAGTTGCCGAAGGACTCTTCTTTCTCTTTTTCGGGCAATTCTTCACCAAATGTCCTTCAAGTCCACATAAGTGACAAGTTCTTCCTTTCAATTTCATTGTGGAACTTGAAGCATGCACAGTTTGGTCCTTTTTGAATCCCAAACCAACCTTGCTTGTTTGACCTAATCCGGACATACAATCAAGTTTCTTGGAACCGGTTGAAAGCCTTTGTATGTCGGATTTAAGTTCATGAACTTGCTTGGTCAAAGCTTGGTTGGTGACATGAATCTCCTCAAACTGCTTTTCTAGAAAACCAATCTTGTCCATATATGATTTAGCGTTTGTCTCCGATTGGTTTAGCTTTTCTTGGAGGATTTTATTATTATCCAATAAAAGCTCTCGTTCCTCCTCGAGATCATGAAGTTTTATCTTTAAAGCATGATTCTCGTCTTGATTCTCAAGTCGTTGCTTCCTCAACTTCTTGATATGCTTGGCCATCTTCTTAGATTCCGCAAGAAGTTGTTGATATGCCTCAACGAGTTCTTCCTCGTCCGACTCCCCCTCACTTGATGACTCTCCGCCGGATGTTGATGTTTCATGCAAAATCAAAGGAATAGAGTCAGTGATTAAAGATGATAAACAAACATTAGAAGAGGGAATTTGAGAGGCATGTAAGGCAACGACTTTTTCCTCTTTACTTGAGGTCGATTCATTAGAAGTAGAATCGTCCCAAGTTTTCGCTTGCAAAGCCTTCTTTTTATATGATTTCGGAGAAGGACAATCCGTTGAAAAATGGCCGTAGCCTTTGCATCTATAGCATTGGATTTCCCCTTCGAAATCATCTTTTTCTTTTTCTTTAGAAGGTTTTGCAAAGCTTTTGAGGTTAGAGGATTTAGAACCCGATGATCCTTTAGAAGGTTTCGTGGATGAAGATCCATCGGTTCGATTCTTCCAAAATTTCCGACGAAATTTCTTTGTGATCCGCGCCAATTGTTCTTCAAAATCGGCAAAAGAGATTTCATCGTCGGAACTTGATTCGCTATCTTCTTCCTTTGTTGATTTGAATGCAATACCTGTAAGCTTAGAAGAAGACTTGGAAGAAACTTGATTAGTAGGAAAAGTCATTTCATAAGTTTGCAAAGCACCTACTAATTCCTCTACACTCATCTCATCCGGATGACTAACGGTTTCAATGGCGGTAACCTTTGCCCTAAACCGTTCCGGAAGAGTCCGAAGTATCTTTCTTACAATTTTCGACTCCGGGATCTTTTCTCCTAAATTAGCACAAGTATTGATTACATCTTGAAGTCTAGTGTAATAATCTGTAAACAATTCATGCTCTTCCATATGAATAGAGTCAAATTGACTTGTAAGCATCTGGAGCTTTTGAATTTTTACAAGATTAGTACCCTCATGTGTAATTTTGAGAATATCCCAAATTTCCTTCGCGGTTTCACACGCGGAAATTCGTGTGAACTCAGTCGAGGAAAGAGAATTAAATAAAGCGTTCATACCTTTCCCATTGTAAGAAGATCTTTCAAATTCCTCTTTGGACCATCTAGAGCGAGGTTTTGGGGTAGTAGAATTTCCTACTTCCTCAACAGGATGCACCCAACCGTATTCCACGGATTGCCATACCCGCTCATCAATTGCGATGAGAAAAGCTCTCATCCGCACTTTCCAATAAGCATAATTAGTCCCATCAAAAAGAGGAGGTCTATAAATATTACCACTTTCACCCATCATGATAGATAAACCTAAAACCCGCTCTGATACCAATTGTAGGTTTTTATAGGATCCACAAGGATCTAAATAGGTACTATCAAACAACTAGAGGGGGGGTGAATAGGTGTAATACTTATAAAACCAAATCTCAGTGCAAAATAAAAACCAATGCGGAAAATAAAAACAGCACACCGAGATATACGTGGAAACTCCAATCCAGGAGAAAAACCACGGGACCAACACGCAATAACAATCCACTAAGAATAGAAGAATAACAAGGTGATTACCGACTCCACGGACTCAAACCCCTCCTTCAGCTTCTTCGGACCTTGCGCTGACCGGTTGGATATCCACGCAATAACAATCCCTAAGAAAAGAAGAATAACAAGGTGATTACCGTCTCCACGGATTTAACCCCTCCTTCAATTTCTTCGGACCTCGCGCTCCACCGATTGCACGTCCACTGCACACGTTCGAATCCACGAACGCCACTCGAATCCACGAGCACACGTTTCGAATCCACGAAACGCCTTTAGCACACCGAATCCACGATGCCACGTCGAATCCACGACGCAAACTCAGTCGATAAGAATATTGACTTCGATGGTGATCCTTTGCTTAGATTATCAATGAAGAACCATGGGAAAAATCTCTAAGCAAAGATTAGATCAATTCGACAAAAGATATGTTCTTGAAAGAACCTCGAATTGACCTAAAAGAGGCTATAAAGAAGAACGATAAAAACCTAGCCTCTAGGGTTGCTCTCAAGTGTTTTATTAATTAATCGGCCGTGCTCCCACGTTTTTGAGAAACCCTAAATGTCTATTTATAGTTTAGAAACCTTTGGAAAGAGATAAGAATCAAAAACTTACCTTATCTGGAAATTTTCAGGACGGCGATCCGGATCGGATTTACTGCGATCCGGATCGTCGTAACGAGTCAGGCGATTCCAGAAAAACAGGGTTCGGGATCCGGATTGAAATGCCCGATCCGGATCGTTCATGTATTCCAGCAAAAACCCATGTTCGGGATCCGGATCGAAATGACCTATGATCCGGATCGGATTTGCCAATGAACAAGCACCCTTCGGGATCCGGATTGGACTGTCTGATCCGGATCCTGAACATGTCCCATGTCCAGTTTTTGATTTTTATGCAATTAAAAATTCATCCAAGTGTTTCTACACTATAAGAAAGTATTCGGATCACCAAAATTATTTAGTTAACCATACCTGATCCTTTTGAATACTTTCTTCTTGAGATTGATGTAACTGATCCACAATTCTTCAACTTCAATCTTCAAGACTCAAGACACTGAGTGTCAACTTGAGCTCTTGTTGAATCTTCTCTAAGTCTTTGATTGCTGATTGACAATTTGATCCCTTTAAGACTCCGACTCAACTCACTGACTTGACTCACGAAATATGCCAACACCAAAATGCCGTAACAACTTGGAGGGCTGCAGCTAAGGTTTCTCGATGCAACCCCAAGTTGCAATAAAACTTGGTAACAAAATGCAAATAAGTTCCTCTACAGTAAGTATTAAGGCCTGGATCCCTGACTGTAGAACCAAATCACAGATAAATCTCTCCTCCATAAGTTTGGATCCATTTGGCACATAAAATATTATGACTCCTTGCAAAATACTGTAAATTTTGCATATTTCGCGCTTTTCGAGACAACCGGGTTGTCAAACTAAAAAACGGACACCACCACGACGTCCGGCTCGACGAAACCTATCAGATAGCGATTTTGGTTCGCTAAAATTGAGCTCCATAAATTTTAAAATCCATCTTATACTGTAAATTACACAGTTCGACACGCTTTGTGATGCTTCAGGTTCGTCAAATGCAAATTTCGTCAGCGTCATAGCGCTCAGAACGATGATGCCATTCAAATCGACTACCTGGATCGTCATATTCGGACTCCAGACGGTCGATCGGCCGACGTTGGCCGGCGAGGGAATTAAATCAGGGGCTACTATTCATTGGTACTATTCACTTAAGTCGCGGGTCCCACCAGCTTCTTCGCTGATTTTTCTGAACAATCCGACCGTCGGATTCGAAAATAGTTTAGGTTAGATCATTTTTCAATCGAATTCGACGAGACTGTCCGCACTGGCGGATTTCAAGATTTTCGAGATCAGGACTCGGATTCCTGAAAGGCATCCATAGGTGCACTGAAAACTGGCAATTTGCACACCGATTTTAAACAGTTTGGCATGCTTTACGGATGCTTTAGGTTCGTTAAAACGCAAATTTCGTCGGCGCCACTGCGCTCAGAACGATGAAGCGGTTAAAATCGACTACCTGGACCGTTAGCTTCGGACCCCAGACGGTCGATCGGACCGACGTTGGTGGCGGGAATTTAAATCAGGGTTACTCTTTAACATCTTAAGTTGTGGGCCCCACTTCACTCTTCGCTGATTTCGAGGACAATTCGACGTCAGATCGAAAATTGGTTTACACCAATTTTTTTATCAATTCGACGAGGCGGTCGCACTGTGATTTCAGATTATCGAGATCAGACTCGGATCTGTAAGTCGGGGACTGTGTCCCGAAAACTGTGCAATTTGCACACCGGTACACAAACACTTAGGTTTCTTTTGCATTTAAATTTTACGAGTCTTTACATTAAGTGGCCAAATTTTATCGACGGTTACCAATAGTGATTGAATAGATAAATGTGTGGCCACAAAATTTGCCACAATAATTACTTATTGTTATTATGGCCAAAATTATTGTTGGCCGCAAATAGTGCATCGAATTAGTGACGATCATTAAACACCCCTACCGTAGGTATACGAAAATTCTGATTAAGATTAATAGTGAAGACAAGTTGAAAATAGCCACGAAAATCTTAATAAATTGTGGTCATACAAATTTGCCACAGTTAATTATGATTATTTTAGTGGCCCAACATTATCGATGGTGACAAATGGTGAATTGAAAAGTAAATATGTGGCGATAATATTTGTCACAATTATTTCTTACTATTATTGTGGCCAAAATCTAGTGATGGCCGCAATACTGCATCGATTTAGGGACGATCATTAAAACACCCCTACCGTAGGGTATACGAAAATTCTGATTAAGATTAATAGTGAAGACAAGTTGAAAATAGCCACGAAAATCTTAATAAATGTGTGGCCATACAAATTCGCCACAGTTAATTATTATTATTTTAGTGGCCCAACGTTTATCGATGGTGACAAATAGTGAATTGAAAAGTAAATATGTGGCGATAATAATTGTCACAATTATTTCTTACTATTATTGTGGCCAAAATCTAGTGATGGCCGCAAATACTGCATCGAATTAGCGGTGCTCATTACTAAATTCCTACGGTATGTATATGAAAATTTGAGTTAAGATTAATAGTGAGGAACGTTGAAAATAGCCACAAAAAAGGTTAATATAGTAGAGTTCATTAATTCGCCACAAAAATATGGCCACAAAAGATCTATTTTCTTGTAGTGACTGGATTGAAGCGATGCAGGAAGACCTCTACAGTTCGAACGAAACAAAGTCTGGGAATTAACGAAGCCTACAAAGCAACACAACGTGATTGGTACTAAATGGATTTTCAAGAATAAGAAAAACGAGGATGGTACCATCATCAGTAACAAAGCACGTCTAGTTGCTCAAGGCTACTCACAATAGAAGGAATAGACTTTGATGAGACGTTCGCCCCGGTAGCTAGACTCGAGTCAATTCGTATATTATTCGCAATTGCTTGTCATTTTAAAATAAAACTCTTTCAAATGGACGTTAAGAGCGCGTTTTTAAATGGGGTTTTGAACGAGAAAGTTTATGTGGCTCAACCGAAAGGTTTTGTAGACCATAAACAACCTAACCATGTTTTTTCGTTTGAAAAAGGCTCTTTACGGTCTAAAACAAGCACCGCAAGCGTGGTACGAAAGGTTGACAAAGCACCTTTTGGAGAAGGGCTATACTCGAGGGGGAGCGGATCGGACTCTCTTTGTGAAGCATTATCAGGATAACTTCATTGTAGCACAAATCTATGCCGATGACATTGTATTTGGTGCAACAAGAGACAATGATGCTTCTAAATTCGCTGAAACCATGAAAAGCGAATTTGAGATGTCTATGATGGGCGAACTAACATACTTTCTTGGAATGCAAGTGAAACAAAGTGAAGAAAGCATCCATCTGTGCCAATCCAAGTATGCAATGGAGTTGGTCAGGAAGTTTGGATTAGAAAACTCTAAAGATTTTCCGACTCTAATGGAAACTAGCAACAAGGGATTAGGAAGTGAATCTCTTAGTGAAAGTGTAGACGAGAAGCTTTATCGCAGCATGATTGGAAGTCTACTCTACCTCACGGCTAGTCGCCCGGACATATCCTTTAGTGTTGGGATCTGCGCGAGATATCAGTCAGCACCAAAGGAGGTTCATCTGAAAGCGGTGAAAAGGATCATCCGGTACGTCAAAGGAACCGTGAATTTCGGAATTTGGTATCCTATGGGAACAACTCAAGACATTGTAGGATATTCAGATGCCGATTGGGCTGGATCTGTGGATGATCGGAAAAGTACGAGTGGTGCATGTTTTTATCTTGGCCATTGCCTTGTTGCGTGGCATAGTAAAAAGCAAAACTGCATTGCACTCTCGACTGCCGAAGCGGAATATATTTCAGCGGGTAGTTGTTCAACCCAACTCATTTGGATGAAAAGTGTGTTGAGCGACTTCCGAATTTCAGCAACTTCGGTAACAATTCTCCGTGACAACACTAGTGCTATAAACATTTCCAAAAATCCTGTGTTGCACTCAAGAACAAAACACATTGAACTTAGATATCATTTTCTAAGAGAGCTAGTTGAATCAAATATTCTTCAACTTTCCTACATTTCAACTGAAGATCAATTAGCTGACATTTTAACAAAACATTTGGATCAAAAACGGTTTATTCATTTGCGTAAGGCAATAGGAATGCTTTCCTTGAAATAACTCCTTTTTGAAACCATTGCTTAGGTTAGGTTTTGTTTTGTGTTTTTGTTCAACACCTATGTTTGTACATAGAACATTAATTGGGCATTAGTATTATTGACTTTAACTGCATCCTTTTATATAATTAGAAATTTATTATGCTTTGGATATCATAATAATTTATTTGATACAATGATCATTTATGTCAATTAAGTCATCTTCAAGTGATCAAAGTCAATTTCTCTCTCAATGATCTCTTGGTATAGTTTTTATCTTATTTGACAATTTAGTCAAGTATGAAATCGAGATCAATTTTTGGTTGAATACCTTATATCTTAAATAATTGATAGCCAATTGAGGGAGAGTTCATGAAAATTGTTATGCTCAAAAGATGTGGAAAGAGTTACATTCCAATGAGGAGTGTGAAAACTACCACCACATGGAGGAAAGAGCTACCATCTCGGTCGTCCGAGTATTGTGTGCATCTACCACATGTATACCAAGCATGGTTTTTTCAAGTTGATTAGATAAAATGCTTTTTGGAATACTTGACCCTGTCAAATTCGAAGGTTGGTATAAGGTGGGAATTTTATTGAAAGATGCTCAAAGAGCCACTCCCTTCAATAAATTGACTAGATACATTATCTAACATATTTGGGATTTCAAACATCTATTGATCTTGGTATTTCATTTTCTTTACCAAATTAATGATTTGATAAACGCATTACTCATAAGATCGTGATAGATGTAATTGAACTTGTTCAACTTTAAGGGATTTAATTTTTATAAATTTTCGTTTCATTATTTGGATATTATTGATAGATTTAGCATAATCTATTTCTTTTGATATGAAACGATGATTTTTGTTTAAAGTTGATACACAAAAGTGCTTACAATCTTTTTCTGGATTTTCTGAAATTTTTTCTGAAATTTTCTGAAGAAAAAGTTTGGAGCCGATCCGGACTGGAATTTTCTGTTCCGGATCCCGAACGCAGGAATTCTCTGCGGGTAGCCGATCCGGACTGGATTCATAAGGCAGTCCGGACCGCGGCTAGGGTTTTATAAGAAACAAAAGGGTTTTGATTTCCTTTTACAACAATCTTTTGTTTCCAAGTCTCCAGAGCTTCTCTCTCTAGAAATCAACCAATTTGGAGCATTTCCAACTCGGGTTCTTCAAATCAAAGTAAGTTTTTCATGATCAAAACTTCAGTTTTTTCATAGACTTTATCTTTTTTCTCAAAAACGTATAGGAAATCATGTATCTTTTTCGTTTGAGATTGGTTTTTTGGTCAAATTTCTTTTGAAATAAGAACTCTGAGTAGATTAGTTTTGATTATATGCTGGGTATTCTCTTGATTAACGGATTTTTAGGCTTCGATTTCTGAAAATTCGGTTTTAGGGCATATAATGAGAATTTTTGAAAATCATGGAATTGATCTATCTTTAAAATTCTTTTAGCAAAACTAATTTGATTCCTAGTCTCTCTACACGATAATGATTGTTTAGGTACAATTTTTCAAATTTTTGAAAATAAACAATTTTTTCGTGTTTTTGAGTTGTTGCTCGCAGGATTCTCTCATTCACAAGAAATAGCAGAGATGGTGTTCACTTGGGTGATTGTTCTTCTGGCTGCTATGGTTCACACTAGAGCAACAAACAAGCCCAAGTGGGCTAAGAAAGCTCGAGAGAACTCGGATTCCGGATCCGAGACAGAGTCCATTGACTGGGATGAGCTTCTGGAGGAAGGCACTGCACGTGCTGCTTCTACTGCTTCAAAGGGGAAAGCCCCTGCTGAAACTTCAAAGGCAAAGACTCTGCCTACTGCTGCTGAGAAAGGGAAAGCGCCAATGGAAGCAAGCCCCGCAAAAACAAAAAGAAAGAGCGTTGCCAGAAAACGAGGAAGTGCTCGGGGTATCTCAATTGAGGAGCCACTCGCAAGCCAGCCTCCTCCACAAGAATTTGTGAGTTCTGAGAGAATCAGGGACTTTGAGAACAGAGAATGCATTGGAGAAAGGTATGTGAATGTCAAAGCTCTCAAGGAGCGATCTGCACTTTTTGGAACTCTTTTTGATCAAATGGGACTTGCACCCATTTGCAACTTTCCGGACAATCTTGGGTATTGTCTTCATCTAGTAAGGATGTTCTATCAGAATTCGTCGAAGCTTGTTGATCTTGAGGAAGGACCACGAGAATTTGTCACGTCAGTCAGAAATACTAAAATCAAGATCACACCTCAATTGATTGGAGAGGTATTAGGGATGAAAGCCCAGGTTGATGGGGCTCATTACCTGAAGGGTCATAACTTTAACAATACAACCTGGAGAGTGGTTGTTAACGGGATTTGTCTCCCCGATACTCAGTCGACGGGAAATTCTATCTTTTCTAAAGAACTTCGACCTGAGTACAGATTTCTGAACTTCATTGTTTGCTACAACATTATACCAAATATGCAAACAAAATTTCTAAGATGGGACAGGATGTTATTCCTCTATCTCCTTGGAAACCCGGCAGCAGCTATGGGTTCTAACTTCAACATTCCTTTCCTCATCTGGTCAAGGATGGTACGGTATGTGGAACATGCCCATCCTACAGAGCGACTTCCCTTCCCAGTTATCATTATGCGAATTTTAAAGAAATTCAAAGTCGATATCTCATCATCAGCATATATACATAGTCTGGGAACTATCAATGATACAACCATAGTGAAGTCACTCTCTCAACGACAAGATGACCCTCCAACACCTCCTCGCAGACAGCGCCAATCCACATCAACTGCAGCAGCTTCAGCACAACCTGCACCTCCTTCAACTTCAGAGGATGATGCTTCAGTTACCTCTATTTATAGAGAGCAACAACGACTTTCCTCTGAATAGGAACGAATGCCGAATAAATTCATTGAAATGAAGGAAGAAATATGAGAAGTAAAGAAGGAACAGACATCTATGAACAAGCTAATAAAGAAAATTTTTCAAAAACTCGGCTGTACCAGTTCTGAAGATTCCGAGATTGGCGCAGTTCCTGGGACTACGTCAATCAAAAACTCAACCTCCCTATCCGGCGGCATACTAATCAGCTCTCGAGGAAACACATCCGGGAACTCGTGGGCAATCGAGATATCCGCGAGTCCCAGGGCCGCCGTAGGCTCCTTAACCACAGATGCCAAAAAGGCCACGCATCCACTGCGCATCATCTGCCTCGCACGACAAGTCGAAACCACAGAGGCAAAGAAAGCGCTCTGGCACCCCCTGTAAACGAACACCTCCTGGCCTGGCTCGCTAAAAGTAACAGTCCTCGCGGCGCAATCAATCGTCGCGAAATAGCGAGCCAGCCAATCCATCCCTAGTACAATGTCGAAATCTCGCAGCTGACTAAGGACCATCAGGTCCGCTGGCAAAATCCAAGACTCAAGCTGTACAGGGCAAGACCGACAACACTCCTCTACATGCAATGTATGATCAGGAATCTGTACCTCTAATGCATGTGGCAACCGACCTAACTCTAGTCCATGGGATGATGCAAATGATCTACTGATAAAAGAATGAGATGCACCAGTATCAAATAAAGTGCGAGCTCTAGTACCGAAAAGTAAAATGATACCTGCCACCACGAGGTCGGCTGCCGCGGAGTCCCCTACCTGGGCGGCGTAGACTCGCCCGCTTTGAGCTGGTGGTCGGTAGTCTGCAGGGTGGGAGGAAGGAGCCCTGCTCGCTGGAGCATAGGGCCGCTGCTGGGGCACCGAAGGAACTGATGCTGAGGAAGGAGCCTGCGGTGTCGAGAAAGGGCAAGTAGCTCGAATGTGGCCGGACTGTCCACACCGATAACAGCGGCCATACCTCTGGTCACAAGTATCCGACGGGTGCTGTCCCCTACAAAAGATGCACCTGACCGCAGACTGGGGCTGCCTCGACTGCTGCTGCTGCTACCTCTGCCGCTGTGACCCCTGCTGTCGCGACTGCGACCTCTGCTGCTGCGAGTGCTGCTGCTGTCGCTGGGGCTGCTGCTGATGCTGCGGGGGCCTCTGGGATCCCCCAGGCCCTCGCCGCTCCGAACGCCCACGGCCCGTAAACTGAGGCGGTGGCGGTCGGGGCGGCCTCCCGGAACCGGCCTGTCCCCCATCATCAGGCGCCGGTCGCTTCCTCTCAGAACTCTGAGCGACCGAGCCTCCACGTCTAGCGACGACGTGGTCTCCCCTCTCGACCCACTGTGCATGATCCACTGCCTCTGATAAGGTCTGAAGCCTCTGGGCATGCACTAAGGTATAAATCTCTGGGCGTAGACCCGTCTCAAAAAGCTCTACCTGGTGCGGCCCATCCCTGGCAACATAGGGTACGCAGTTGAGCAACTGTGTGAACTCCTGAAAGTAGTTCCACACTGTCCGATCACTCTGCTGAAGATTCATCAGATCATCTTCAAGCTTTTTCTTCACGCTCGTGGAGAAATAAGTATCAAGGATCATCCTCCTGAACTCCGACCAGGGTAGCTGTCGGGTGACCTGAAACTCTAAGGGCTCGACCCGACGCCACCAAGCATCTGCATCCCCCTCTAGACAGTGTACTGCCAAATGCGCTCTGTATCTATGCTCAATGAAGAAGTCCCGGAATAACTTCTCCATTGCTGCCAGCCACGATCCTATCTCCCAAGGGTGAGTGCTCCGCCCAGAGAACCTAGGCAGTCCTCGCTTACAGAACTGGGTGAGTTTGTCAGAAAACTCCCGCTCCTCCGCTACGGTCAATGGCCTGAACATCCCCTGGGCCCCACTGCTCGACGACGGTGCCGTAGGGACTAGTGGAATAGCCGGCGGTACAACTGGTGGTACAGGGGCCTCTACGGTAGTAGGGGGAGGTGCCCCAACCTGGGCAAGCAACTGCTCGAACCTCTGCTCCTGTCGGCGGTGGCTCTCCGCCAACTGGGCAACCATGGCCCTCAGCTCACTGATCTCAGAAGGCCCGGACTGCTCCGGCTCCTCCGGGGGTGTAGGAGTACCCCGGGTAGGGATCTGCCGCCTAGGAGGCATCCTGCCACACAAGAAACCACGGGTCAAAAAAACAGAACCACTCTCGACCCAATCCAGCGAAAGTCATGGTCATCCTCCTATTTCTGTAACCTTATGTCGTCTGCAGCCAACATAATGGTCCCCCAGAAATAGGATATGCCAGTCTCTCTCCACTCAAAGGAAGAGTTTTAAAAAAAAAATAAATTGCCGACTTTCGCAAAATATCGCGTCACTCACGCCCTGCCTTCCTAGGGTCTGCCAAAAAGCCTAGGGTTTCCTAAGTCCCAACTGACCTATCCCTAAGCTCTGATACCAAACTAATCTATCACGCCCCGGGTGTAAACCAGAACCCGGGCTTGTCCACAGATCCGCCGTGCACACGGTATTTGTTGGGTTATATGTAATATAGATCTAAATCGGGGAAAAAAACACCTAGAGGGGGGTGAATAGGTGTAAACAATAAACACTCAAAAAATCATTGCGCAATAAAACCCAATGCGGAAATATAAATGAACACGCAAGATTTTTACGTGGAAAAACTCCAAGCCGGAGTAAAAAACCACGGGACCGATAAGACGGTGAAATCCACTAGAATTAAAACACGTACAAGGTGATTTAACGTACTCACAGACGACTCAACCTTTTACCATACGCTCCTAGTTGATCTTCTCCGCTCGTTCCGCAACGCGTCTCGAATCCACGATCTGCGTCCAACGCCGAATCCACGGCGTCCAACGTCGAGTCCACGACGTCTGACCGAATCCACGGTCTTCACCCAGTAGCACGCTTCAAATCCACAAACGTACCTCGCTCCGAATCCACGAGAGCGGTTGAACCTTGAATCCACAAGGACACGCGAGTCCACGCGCCGATTTTGGGGAAATCGTTGTTTTTGGGTGGTGATGATCCGCCGAATACTTAGATTAGAAATAGATCGGAAATACCATCTAAGTATTCATTGATTTGATTCTACTCAAAATCTGAGTATGAAAACCTAGAATCAAATCAGTCAATTATAGATGAAGAAACATAGAATTAAATCTAGTATTTCCTTTCTTCTCTATATGTGGATTATTCTTTCACGGCCGTCTTTTTCAATATATGCCGCTCTTTGGATTAGCCCTAGAAAAAGAATCATAGGGTCTATTTATAGGTTAGAAACATTTGGAAGGAGATAAGAAACAAAAACCTACCATTTCTGGAAATTTTACGGACGGCGATCCGGATCGGATTTCGGCGATCCGGATTGCAGTAGCAAGAAAGACGGTTTCCAGAAAAACAATAGTTCGGGATCCGGATCGAAATGGCTGATCCGGATCGTTCATACAGTTTCACCAAACATCAACGTTCGGGATCCGGATTGCAAATCCTGATCCGGATCGTGCAAGTAAAAAGGTAAAACTAGTGTTGGGGATCCGGATCATGAGATGCTGCAATCCGGATTGAACCAGTGTATGAACGAACACCCTTCGGGATCCGGATTGGAATGTCTGATCCGGATCCTGAACATGTCCCATGTCCAGTTTTTGATTTTTATGCAATAAAAAATTCTTCCAGGTGTTTCTACACTACAAGAAGTATTCGGATCACCAAAAATTTTTAGTTAAACATACCTGATCCTTTTGAATTCTTCTTTCTTGAGATTGAGTTAAATGATCCAACCTTCTTCACCTTCAATCTTCAAGACTTGAACCTTTCACGAAATTACGCCAACTCAAATTCCGTAACAATCTCCCCCTTTGGCGGTTTCGTGACAAAACACAAATCCACTAAAGAAAATTCAAAAAGATATTTTTGTTGCTATCACCATACAACAAAAATTTACAATGGAGATCCAAAAATTTAAAAACATGAGATAAACTCCTAAAACAGACTCTAGACTTAGACATCTGTACTCTCTGCACACAGAACTCATTCTTGACAAAAAGAATCGTTAGATACCTCAAGAATTGAAACATACAAAGCCAAGTACAGAGATAGAGTTTATCTGATCATCATGACATTTGAGAATTCAGATATGTAAGAGAATCATAGTCAAAAACCAACATATCTTCTATGCATTCAAAAACCAAATGTCACAAAGTGTTAGTCCAACATCAATTTGTTAGTCATATTGCATGTCCAAGTAGTTAGTCGAATAGTTAGTAGGGACATGCAACAAAACACAAGATAAACCAGAGTTGAAGTTGAAGTGATACTTACCTTGATGTTCACACATTCACACAGTTTTCACATCATCATTGTTCAAGTTCTCTCTAAACTCTCTCCCCCTTTTTGTCACAAACGTTAGCCAAAAATACAAGACAAGGAGAGTTAAAAAGTTTAAATACAAATTAAGAAACTTGAGAGTTGAAGGACACAAACCAAGAACGTAAGAACCTACAAAAGAGAAGATTAGAAGGAAACTTCATGGAGAATCGTCAGAGCTGATACACCCAAGCTTCTGAAACATTTTCTTGATCCGTTTATTCATGGAAGCTTGCTCTTTCTTCACTTCTTTTAGATCTTGCTGTTGGGTTATATGTAATACGGATCTAAATAGGGGAAAAAACACCTAGAGGGGGGTGAATAGGTGTAAACGCATAAACACTCAAAAAATCGTTGCGATAAAACCCAATGCGGAAATAAAAATAATACGCAAGATTTTTACGTGGAAAACTCCATCACCGGAGTAAAAAACCACGGGACCGATAACACGGCAGAAATCCACTAGAATTAAAACACGTACAAGGTGATTTACCGTACACACTTACGACTCAACCTTTTCCAAACGCTCCTAGAGGATCTTCTCCGCTCGCTCCGCGACGCTTCTCGAATCCACGATCTGCGCCCAACGCCGAATCCACGGCATCCAACGTCGAATCCACGACGTCCGACCGAATCCACGGTCTTCACCCAATAGCACCCTTCGAATCCACGAACGTGCCTCGCTCCGAATCCACGAGAGCGGTTGAACCTTGAATCCACAAGGACACGCGAATCCACGCGCCGATTTTTGGGGTAAATCGTTGTTTTGGGTGGTGATGATCCGCCGAATACTTAGATCAAAGATAGATCGGAAATACCATCTAAGTATTCATTAGTTTGATTCAACTCAAGATGTGAGTATGAAAACCTAGAATCAAACTAATCAATATAGATGAAGAAACATAGAGTATTCTCTAATGATTTCCTTTCTTCTCTATATGTGGATCTATAGCCGTATAAAATGATATATGAAAATGACGGCTATTGACTATGTGGATTCACCCTAGAAAAAGGATCATAGGGTGTATTTATAGGTTAGAAACCCTAGGAAGGAGATAAGAATCAAAAACCTAACATTTCTGGAAATTTTACGGACGGCGATCCGGATCGGACTAGCTGTGATCCGGATCGTCGTAACGAGTCAGCCAGTTCCAGAAAAACGAAGGTTCGGGATCCGGATCGAAGTGCATGATCCGGATCGTTCATACAGTTTACCAAACATCAACGTTCGGGATCCGGATTGCGAAGCATGATCCGGATCGTTCAAGGAAAATGGTAAACTCACTGTTCGGGATCCGGATCAAGAGACTACGATCCGGATTGAACTGGTGTATGAACGAACCACCTTCGGGATCCGGATCGAACAACCTGATCCGGATCCTGAACATGTCCCAAGTCCAGTTTTTGATTTTTATGCAATGAAAGATTCTTCCAAGTGTTTCTACACTACAAAAAGTATTCGGATCACACAAAATCTTTAGTTAAACATACCTGATCCTTTTGAATTCTTCTTTCTTGAGATTGAGTTAAATGATCCAACTTTCTTCACCTTCAATCTTCAAGACTTGAGACTTTCACGAAACTACGCCAACTCAAATTCCGTAACACTTGCATCATCACAGCTTGTTCTTTCTTGACTTCTTTGAGATCTTCCTTCATTTCAGTGAACTCAACCGACATGCGTTCTTGTTCGTTGGAGAGTCGCTGTTGTTCTTTAAAGATTGAGCTGATAGAAGCATCATCATCAGAAGTGGATGGAGGTGCCTGCTGTGCTGGTGGAACAAGAGCTGTAGAAGTAGTTGCTTGTGGTCGAGCTCTTTGTCGAATTGGAGGAGATGGAGGATCATCTTGTTTTGTCGATAGAGACTTCACAATTGTTGTCTCATTAATGGTGCCCAAACTGTACATGTATGAGCTCGCGCTTGTATCGACTTTAAACTTTCTAAGGATGTGCATGATTATCATTGGGTAGGGTAGTCTCTCTGTGGGGTGAGAGTGTTCCACATACCGCGCCATCCTTGACCAAATAAGATAAGGAATATTCAAGTTTGCTCCCATCAATGCGGCCGGGTTTCCAAGAAGATAAAGGAATAACATCCTGTCCCATCGAAGAACCTTCGTATTCATGTTGGGAAGAATGTTGTAGCAGACAATGAAGTTTATATACCGATACTCTGGTCGAAGCTCTTTAGAGAAAACAGAATTTCCGGTTGACAAAGTATCCGGAACACAAATTCCATTGACTACAACTCTCCAGGAGTTGTCGTTGAAGCTTTGAGTTTTTAGGTAATGGAGTCCATCAGCTCTGGCTGTCATACCTAGCACATCTCCAATCAGTTGGGGTGTGACTTTGATTTTGATATTTTTAACCAAAGTATGAAATTCTCGACGTCCATCATCGTGATCAATTAGACTTGCAGCGTTCTGATAAAACATTCGAACTGAGTGTGGACAGTACCCAGTAGTCTCAGGGAAGTTGCAAATTTGAGCAAGACCAACCTGGTCAAACAAAATCCCAAAGACTGGAGATCGTTCCTTCATTGGTTTGACATTGACATGTCTCTCGCCAATGCATTCCCTCTTCTCAAAATCCTTGATTCTTGCGGAGCTGATGAAGTCTTGTGGAGGAGGCTGTCTAGCAACTGGTTGCTCAATGGAAATTCCTTGAGCACTGCCTCTTTTTCTTGCACCGGTTTTTCTTCTTGTCCCAACTGGATTTGGATCCATAGGGGCTTTTCCTTTTTCAGCTGCAGTAGGCTTTGAAGCTTTTGATGTTTCCGCAGGCGCTTTTCCTTTCGAAGCAGTGGGTGCTTTTGCTTCAACTTGAAGCTCATCCCAATCGATCGATTCCGTTTCAGATTCTGTATCGGAATCATCCTTAGTCTTCTTCGCTTTCTTGGCCCTCTTGGGCTTGACAGTGTCTCTCGTATGTACCATAGCAGCTAGAAGAAAAATGATCCACGTGACCACCATTGCTATTGGTTTCTTGAGAAAAGAAATCCTGTGAGCAATAACTCAAGAACACATGAAAAAATTGTTAATTTTCAAAAATTTGAAAAATTGTACCCAAACAATCATAATCATGTAGAGAGACTAAAAACCAAATTAGTTTTGCAAAAAGAATTTTAAAAATAGATCAATTGCATGTTTTTCAAAAATTCCTATTATATGCCCTAAAATAGAATTTTCAGAAATCGAAGCCCAAAAATTCGTTAATCAGGAGAATACCTAGCATATAATCAAAACTAATCTACCCAGAGTTCTTATTTCAAAAGAGATTTGACCAAAAACCATTCACAAACGAAAAGGATAGAAAAATCTCATCACGTTTTGAAGAAAATAGAGAAAACCTGTGAAAAACGAGATTTTGATCAATAAAACTTACTTGGATTCGAAGAACTTGAGTTAGGAAAGCTCCAAGGTGCAAGAATTCTAGAGAGAGAAGCTCTAGAGACTTGGGAACAAAAGATTAAGGTAAAAGAAATCAAAACCCACTTGTTCTTATTAAAACCCTAGCCGTGATCCGGATCGGATCGAGATTTCGATCCGGATCGGCTAGCCGCAAGAAGAAGCCTGCGTTCGGGATCCGGATCACTTATCCCGATCCGGATCAGCTGCAACTTTTTCTTCAGAAAAATTTAGAAAAAAAAATCCAGAAAAAGTATGTAAGCATTTTAGCACATCAACTTTAAACAAAAATCATCGTTTCATGTCAAGAGAAATAAATTATGTTAAATCTAACAATAACATTCAAATAATGATATGACAATTTACAGAAATTAAAACCTTTAAAGTTGATCAAGTTCAAACACATCCATCATGATCTTATGAGTACGGCGTTTATCAAATCATTAAAATGGTAAAGAAAATGAATTACCAAGATCAATAGATGTTTGAAATCTCAAATAAATTATATAATGTATCTAGTCAATCTGTTGAAGAGAGTGGCTCTTTGAGCATCTTTCATTAAAAAACCCACCTTATACCAACCTTGAAATTTGACGGAGTCAAGTAGTTCAATCATGCATTTTATTTAATCAAAAATTACAAACCCATGCTTGGTATGCATGTGGTAGCTGCACACAGTACTCGGACGACCGAGGTGGTAGCTCTTTCCTCTATGTGGTGGTAGTTTTCACACTCCTCATTGGGATGTAACTCTTTCCAAATCTTTTGAGCATTTTACTTTTCTTTGACTCCCCCTCAATTGGCTATCAATTAATTTAAGATATAAAGTATTCAACCAAGGATTGATCTCGAATTCATACTCAACTAAATAGTCAAATAAGATAAAAACAATACCAAGAGATCATTGAGAGAGAAATTGACTTTGATCAATTAAAAATGGTTTAATTTAAATAAATGATCAATGCATCAACTGAATTATTATGATATCCAAAGCATAATAAATTTCTAATTATATGAAAGGGTGCAAGTAAAGTCAATAATACACATGCTCAATTAATGTACTATGTATAAACATAGATAAAGAATAAAAACACAAAAACAAAACCTAACCTAAGCAAAAGTTTCAAAAAGAAGTCTATTTCAAGGAAAGCATTCCAATTGCTTTACGCAAATGTCACGCCCCCGGGGGTTTTTGAGTCTATTTAAGCGGAAAATCGTGTGTATTTTTTTTTTCTTTTAACCAGGTAATTTAAACCTCATCCCCGGTGCGTGCCAGACCGCCACATACACAAATTCTCCCTGTCCGCGGACAGAGTCTCCTTTGTATATGCACGGCGTCTCACTTACAACAGCATACATCAAACACCAACCATCAACCATACAATAGACATTCAACATCAAGCGGAATAATAAAGCGGCATCAATGTTTTAGAAAGGATAAAACCAGCAGTTGCAAAACCCGTGCCCACACGACACTTCGTTTTGAGAAAACCTTTTCGAAGTCATTTGGTTTATCATGAAAACATGCCGCATACAAAAACATCACCAAAAGAACCAAACTATAAACGTACAACTCATCCACAGTGCTAAATAATACATGCCCACGATTATTACTACCCACAAGCAAATTAACTAAATGCGTAAAAGAAATGAGATAATGATAATAACCAAGTGTCCTGACTACGGCCCTCGCGACGCAGTCTCGACAAACTCCCGGCTAACGCCTCTCGTAGCGCCTGTCACGGAGTGGGTAATGTCAGTGACAAACAAAGTAGATGTCTAATAACAATAAGGAATAAGGAGCAAACCGGAAACACCAAAACCATTTCGCTACAACCCTGCACATGTTAAGCTGGGCACCAACCCCAGAATTATCAATTAAATTGGGCACCAACCCCAGATTATCTGTCGGAGAGACTAAAGTCTCCCCTCGTGCACAAGTACCTACTTTGATGCATTTACCCCTTCCACAGTGCTGGTGTGCTATTCCCAGCGGGCGCGAAGGGGTCCTCACGGCACCCACACTTTTGTGAGGAACACGGGTCATACAAGACCACTCTTCCGGAAAAGTACACCCATGCGGAGGCCAATCTGCCTGTGTACGTGCAGCATCCCAAAACAGATTTGCCGAGATCGGCGTGTCATGAACAATGCGACCGCAGCCGCTTCAATTGTTAGATAAAAACACGATTATGCGAAAGGTTAAACTGTCCATCTACTTTGTTAGATAAATTGAGAGCACTTTAATGACGATAGATGCACTTACTGCACTGGCTGTATTTACAGCAACCGTACCCACCTATTTGGAGAGAGATCGGAACACCCGAATCTTTCGCGCACCCCCGCTGCGCGTCTGGACCTAAAGAAAGTCCGCACGGATAACTATAGTCAAAAGCGTGTACTAACATCTGAAAACACAAGACCCACTTTACTCTTTTCGACGGGAAAGTCCAACAAAACTCAATCCTCAATCGGTAGCCCACTCGGGACGTCCCTGGTTAGACCAAGAAGGCCCCGACGGCGGAAATGATGAGAAAAGAGACCCGACGGCACGCCCCCGACGATTTCGTCGAGGCGCGGAGCGTCGGCGAAATTAGCACCCGACCTAATAAAATAATGACCAAGAAGGTCCCAGGTGGCCATGCCAAGAAAGCCACGGAAATAACGATCCCAACGGCGAAAACGGCGTTCAAAACGGTGGAAAAACGGACAAAAACGGAGCTACCGATCTTTGGGCTGTCGGGTGGTGCACAGGAGCAACCGTGGACCGGGTTTACGGCATCAGGCGGCGGCGGCATGCGCCGAGTGCACACAGGAGCGTGCACCAGGCGGGACGGGCCGGGCCGCGCACGGTGCTGGCGCGCGCCGGGTTCACGCATTCGGCCGCGGCGTCGCGCACCGGGTGCACGCCCAGCGCGTGCACCGTGCTGGACGGGACGGGCCGGCGCACGGATTTGTGCGCCGGTTCTTGGCCTTCGATGTTGCAGGCGTGCACCGGGTGCACGCCTGGACCCGTGGACTGCGCTGTACGGAAAAGCACAGTAACTTCCCGTTTCGCGATTTCTTCTCCGTTTGCGCTCCCGTTTCGCGGTTTCTTCTCCGTTTTCGCTCCCGTGCGACTCCGGCGAAGACCCCGCGACCATGGTAACGACGGCGGTGGCCTCCCGTTTCACAACGGCGGCGGCGGCCTCCCGTTAACCCACTACGTTCCAATGGGACATCCCAAAAATCTCCGAATAAAAACACGATAATTCTAACGACTAAACCAACGATCGACGAACAACCAAAACATCGGTCGGAGGTCCGATAACAAGAACTCGATTAAAGACCACCAAGAACTCAACGAAAGAGATGACGGAAAACTCCCAAATAATTTAAAAAATTATTTTACTAACCGAAGATCGACGGGAAGGTTGTCCGGTCGCGTTCTTGCCTTCGGTTCGGTGTCCGGGAAGATCGGGCTCCTTCTCTTTCTCCTTTCCCTTTCTTCCGGCTAGGGTTCCGTCTTTTCTTTTTTTTTTTTTTCCTTCTCTCCGATTAGGGTTTTTATTTTCTTTTCTTTTCCTTTCCGATACTCAGGATCCCTTATATAGTCGTACTTTACCTTTAATTAATTCCTCTTTAATTCGTACGTAAGAGAATTAATTAATTTTCCGTCTGGGATAATTAATTAACTAATTAATTATCCCCCACGAGATAAACCACCTTATCTCTAACGGGTGCAAGATATTTAGCACGGATTCCGATGCACGACTAATTACCATATCACTTTGGGTCCCGTTCAGGGGGTTCCCGATATCGGATTTCAGATCCGATCGCGCCGTCGGCTTTCTTTTTCCGCGCTCTATCGCAGAAAAATACTAGCATCTCACAATGGCCAACTTCAAGAATTGAATAATTTTATTTCACTTAAAGGCTTAAATGACTATACCTAAGTCAAAAATACCCCCGAAAGGCCGGATCACTACAGCAAATGAATAAAACGTTTTTGATCCAAAGGTTTTGTTAAAATGTCAGCTAATTGATCTTCAGTTGAAATATATGAAAGTTGAAGAGTATTTGATTCAACTAGCTCTCTAAGAAAATGATATCTAAGTTCAATGTGTTTTGTTCTAGAGTGCAACACAGGGTTTTTAGAAATGTTAATTGCACTTGTGTTGTCACAAAGAATTGTTACCGAAGTTGCTGAAATCCGGAAGTCGCTCAACACACTTTTCATCCAAATGAGTTGGGTTGAACAACTACCCGCTGAAATGTATTCCGCTTCGGCAGTCGAGAGTGCTATGCAATTCTATTTTTTACTGTGCCATGCAACAAGGCAATGGCCAAGATAGAAGCATGCACCACTCGTGCTTTTCCGATCATCCACTGATCCTGCCCAATCGGCATCTGAGTATCCAACAATATCCAAACTAGTTCCCATAGGATACCAAATTCCGAAATTAATTGATCCTTTGATGTACCGGATGATCCTTTTCACCGCTTTCAGGTGAACCTCCTTTGGTGCTGATTGATATCTCGCGCAAATCCCAACACTAAAGGATATATCCGGGCGACTAGCCGTGAGGTAAAGTAGACTTCCAATCATACTACGATAAAGTTTCTCGTCTACGTTCTCACTGTGTGATTCACTTCCAAGTCCCATGTGGCTAGTTCCCATTGGAGTCGGAAAATCCTTCGAATTTTCTAAGTCAAACTTTTTAACCAACTCCATTGCATACTTGGATTGACACAAGTGAATACCTTCATCATTTTGTTTAATTTGCAATCCAAGAAAATAAGTCAATTCGCCTATCATTGACATCTCAAATTCGCTTTCCATGGTTTCAGCGAATTTAGAAGCATCATTATCTCTTGTCGCACCAAATACGATGTCATCGACATAGATTTGTGCTACAATGAAGTTATTCTGATAATGCTTCACAAAGAGAGTCCTGTCAGCTCCCCCTCGAGTATAGCCCTTATCCAATAGGTGCTTTGTCAACCTTTCGTACCATGCTCGCGGTGCTTGTTTCAGACCGTAAAGAGCCTTTTTCAAACGAAAAACATTGTTAGGTTGTTTATGGTCTACAAAACCTTTCGGTTGAGCCACATAAACTTCCTCATTTAAAAACCCATTTAGAAACGCGCTCTTAACGTCCATTTGAAATAATTTGATTTTAAAATGACAAGCAATAGCAAATAGTATACGAATGGACTCGAGTCTAGCTACAGGGGCGAAAGTTTCATCAAAGTCTATACCTTCTATTTGAGAGTAGCCTTGAACAACTAATCATGCCTTGTTCCTGATGATAGTACCATCCACATTTTTCTTATTCTTGAAAATCCATTTGGTACCTATCACATTGTGTTGCTTTGGAGGCTTCGTTAATTCCCAGACTTTCTTTCGCTCAAATTGATGGAGCTCTTCCTGCATTGCTTTAATCCAGTAGTCATCCTAAAGAGTTTCATCTATATTCTTTGGTTCGATTAAAGATACGTAGCAAGCGAATCCACAAACCAACTGCCTCCGAGTTCTAACTCCTTCTTGTGGATCTCCAATAATATTCGATTCCGGATGATCCTTGGAGATTCGTAACGTTTGAGGTAACGGAGTACTCGGAGGTACATGAGACGATTCCTGCACATCAGATAAACTTGAAGAACCATTAGATGCATCATTAATATTGGAAGTATTATCATGAGAAGATGCAATGGCAGGTGTATCATCATCTAGAGAGATATCGAGGGTAGATTTTTCAGATGCAAAGTGAAAAGCTTCATCTACTTTAACATTTATAGATTCTACGATCGTCTTAGATTCCAAGTTAAATACCCGATATGCTCTACTATTTGTAGAATACCCCAAGAAAATCCCTTCGTCACTTCGAGAGTCAAACTTTCCAAGATTTTCACGGTCACGTAAAATGTAACACCGACTCCCGAAGATGCGAAAATATTTGATGTTGGGTTTTCTACCACACCATAGTTCATATGGTGTATTTAACGTTCCCGGGCGCAAATAAACTCGATTAATTACATAGATTGCAGTGTTCACAGCTTCAGCCCAAAAATGTAGCGGTAAATTCCGGCTGTGAAGCATAACACGTGCCATCTCTTGAACAACCCTGTTTTTGTGCTCGACAATACCATTCTGTTGAGGTGTATAGGGTGCTGAGAATTCATGCTTAATACCGTTTGAAGTGCAAAAGTCAATGAATTTAGAGTTAACGAATTCTCCACCTCTATCACTTCTAACACGAATGATCTTTTCATTCTTTTCAGTCATAATACGATGGCAAATCTCGTGAAAAGAATCAAAAGTATCAGCTTTCTCTTTTAAAAATGCTACCCAAGAATATCTAGAGAAATCATCAATCATCAAGAAAATATACCATTTACCTCCCAAAGATGGTTGACGAGTTGGCCCCATTAAATCCATGTGTAAAAGTTCCAAAGGCCGTTTTGTACCAACGTGGTTCAAGTTCTTGTGTGCAGTCCTGGACTGTTTTCCCTTTTGGCAACCACCACACACAATGTTTTGTTTAAGTAAATTTTTGGAACCCCCTTGACCACGTCCTTGTTTGAAATTCTAGCAAGTTCCTTAAAATTTATGTGACCTAGCCTTTCATGCCAAAGTGTTTCATTATTCAAAGAAGCTAAGTTACAGTTTTCAGAAATTTTATTTGGAACAACATAACAATTATTTTCTGATCTAACCCCTTTTAAAAAGAATACATGGTCCTTATCAGTTACAGTACATTCAACAGATGAAAAGTTAACTGAAAAACCATTGTCGCAAAGTTGACTTATGCTAATGAGGTTAGTCTTAAGGCCTTCTATATATAACACATTATTTAGAACCGGGCCATCTGGAATAGCTACTGTTCCTTTTCCAACAATTTTGGAAGATCGACCGTCTCCGAAAACAACGAGTCCTCCGGAAATTTTCTCAAAGTTTTGAAAACTATTTTTGTCACCGGTCATGTGACGGGAACATCCGCTATCCAGATACCAAGACGAATTATCATATGCATGCAAGGAAACATTAGTAACAAGACAAGGGTAAATTTCACCTTTGCGCACCCAAACCTTTTTGGAATGCGTCGGTAATGGTCGTGAGGTTATTCTCCTAGGTGAAGGCGTCATGTCAGATCGATTGCTGCTCCTTGATGATGTCGTCTTGCGCGGTGAACTACCAAGGCTCTTTTCATTTGAAAAGTTTTGCTTTGATTTCCGGGGAGGCGCCTTTTTGGTAGTCGTTGCAAGAAGTGCTTGAGTTGAGCGTTTGGCTCCCATCTTGCAATTTCTCCTTATGTGCCCTAAAATACCACAACGAAAACATACCTTAGTACTTGATGATCCCGAGGAGGATGAAGTAGGCTTGTTGTCGTTGCTTGTCGTTAGTTCCGGTGTCGGAGGAGGAGATACCGACTGGGGCACAAAGACTGTCCCACTCGAACTTGGACTGTTTTCAGTTCGAGTGTACCCGAGGCCGAACCGATTTGTTTGACCAAGACCAAGAAGCTTATCCAACTTACTCCTTCCAGAAGAGAATCGCTGCAAGTCATCCTTGAGTTGGAAAATGGTCTTTGTCATTTCCAGGTTATCCTGTCGAGCCTCGTTGTAGAGCTTTGAGAAGTGATCCGCTTTATCCACCAGTTTTGTATGTTCCTTCTCAAAAAGCTCATTGGACTCTTGAAGGGAAACATTTACTTTTATCAGATTTTCCCTTTCCACTTCAAGAGCGTTTGAGAGAGAAGTTGCCCTTTTTGCTTCTTCTTCGAGATCATGCAATCTCCCTCTCAAACTCTTGTTTTGCTTAGCCACTTTCTTTGAATCCCTCAAAAGTCTGTGGTAGGCTAGAGCAAAATCTTCACCTTCCGAATTATCCGATTTGTTGTCCGTTGCAGTCTTTTCAACAGTGGAGTTGGACAATGACTCGGATGTACTTGCCATTAAGCACATGAATGGTGAAGATGTGGACGCGTGGAATGCCGTGGTGCTCTTTTCTTCATCACTTGAAGACGACTCATTTGACGTTGAGTTGTCATCCCAAGTGACGACTTGCATCGTCTTCTTCTTTGCCGGATACTTGTTGGGACACTCCGTTGCAATGTGGCCGTAGCCTCGACATTTGAAGCATTGTAGTTGTCCCTCTGAACTTTTCTTATCCTTTGAGAAGTTCTCTTGCTTTCTTGACTTGTAACTTGAAGTACCCTTGCCTTTCTTCGACTTTCCGAAGGATGGAGATTTACTTGAATTACCCCTTCGAATGTTATGGCGAAACTTCCTTGTCAAGAGAGCGAGTTGCTTCTCAAAGTCCTCCATAGAAAGGTTCTCGTCATCGTCTGAGGAGGACGTATCCGCGTCTTCTTCCTTAGTTGTTTTCAACGCATAACCTGAAGACTTAGAAGAGGATGCTTTTCCAGAAGAATTGTTAGTAGAAAATGTCATTTCATATGTTTGTAATGAACCAACTAATTCTTCTACACGCATTTCATCCGGGTGTTTAATAGTTTCAATGGCTGTAACCTTTGGGCGAAATTGTTCAGGAAGAGTTCTTAATATCTTTCTTACAATTTTAAATTCTGGAATCTTCTCTCCCAAGTTAGCACATGAGTTTACGATATCTTGCAATCGTGTGTAATAGTCTGTGAAAGATTCATTTTCTGCCATGAAGATAGAGTCAAACTTGCTCGTAAGCATTTGCAGTTTCTGAATCTTCACGAGGTTAGTTCCCTCATGTGTAACCTGAAGAACATCCCAGATTTCTTTCGCAGTCTCACATGCCGAGACGCGAGAGAATTCAGTTTGAGATAAGGCATTAAAAATAGCATTAATTTCCTTGCCATTGTAAGAAGATGAATCTAACTCTTCCTTGGTCCATTTCGACCTAGGTTTGATGGTGCGAACATCACCAATAAATTCAGTTGGATTAGACCATCCTAATTCAATTGATTGCCACACCCGTTCGTCGATGGAAATTAAAAAGGCTTTCATCCGTACTTTCCAGTACGCATAATTTGTTCCATCGAAGAATGGGGGTCTGTTGATGTTTCCACCTTCAACCATTGTTTACAACCCTATTCCCGCTCCGATACCACTTGTTGGGTTATATGTAATATAGATCTAAATAGGGGAAAAAAACACCTAGAGGGGGGTGAATAGGTGTAAACAATAAACACTCAAAAAATCATTGCGCAATAAAACCCAATGCGGAAATATAAATGAACACGCAAGATTTTTACGTGGAAAAACTCCAAGCCGGAGTAAAAAACCACGGGACCGATAACACGGTGAAATCCACTAGAATTAAAACACGTACAAGGTGATTTAACGTACTCACAGACGACTCAACCTTTTACCATACGCTCCTAGTTGATCTTCTCCGCTCGTTCCGCAACGCGTCTCGAATCCACGATCTGCGTCCAACACCGAATCCACGGCGTCCAACGTCGAGTCCACGACGTCTGACCGAATCCACGGTCTTCACCCAGTAGCACGCTTCGAATCCACGAACGTACCTCGCTCCGAATCCACGAGAGCGGTTGAACCTTGAATCCACAAGGACATGCGAGTCCACGCGCCGATTTTGGGGAAATCGTTGTTTTTGGGTGGTGATGATCCGCCGAATACTTAGATTAGAAATAGATCGGAAATACCATCTAAGTATTCATTGATTTGATTCTACTCAAAATCTGAGTATGAAAACCTAGAATCAACTCAGTCAATTATAGATGAAGAAACATAGAATTAAATCTAGTATTTTCTTTCTTCTCTATATGTGGATTATTCTTTCACGGCCGTCTTTTTCAATATATGCCGCTCTTTGGATTAGCCCTAGAAAAAGAATCATAGGGTCTATTTATAGGTTAGAAACATTTGGAAGGAGATAAGAATCAAAAACCTACCATTTCTGAAAATTTTACGGACGGCAATCCGGATCGGATTTCGGCGATCCGGATTGCAGTAGCAAGAAAGACGGTTTCCAGAAAAACAATAGTTCGGGATCCGGATCGAAATGGCTGATCCGGATCGTTCATACAGTTTCACCAAACATCAACGTTCGGGATCCGGATTGCAAATCCTGATCCGGATCGTGCAAGTAAAAATGTAAAACTAGTGTTCGGGATCCGGATCATGAGATGCTGCGATCCGGATTGAACCAGTGTATGAACGAACACCCTTCGGGATCCGGATTGGAATGTCTGATCCGGATCCTGAACATGTCCCATGTCTAGTTTTTGATTTTTATGCAATGAAAAATTCTTCCAGGTGTTTCTACACTACAAGAAGTATTCGGATCACCAAAAATCTTTAGTTAAACATACCTGATCCTTTTGAATTCTTCTTTCTTGAGATTGAGTTAAATGATCCAACCTTCTTCACCTTCAATCTTCAAGACTTGAACCTTTCACGAAATTACGCCAACTCAAATTCCGTAACAGAATTTCCCGTGTACACAAAGCGCTGGTAACCTGCTCAGATATATATAAATGAAATAATAAAGGAGTGTGAAAGCAGAGCTAATCTAAAACTAGTACATCTCAGACAAATGCTGGAAATAAAAGTACAACATAACTCCCAAATATACATGTGTCTCTCCCAGCTCACGAAATAAATACAACCAGCTGGCCGCTGCCAGACCCAAAATAAAAGAAAATACAACCGTCTGAGTGTACAGGGGATACATCAAAATCTACCGAACTCAGGATCAGGGAAGCAGCTAGCTAATCAACGATCCTCTTACCTCGGTTCAGGGAAGAGGGTCCCGCAACTCCCGCAGAGGACTCTGCAAAACAAAGGGGGAAAAGAAGAGGAAAAAAGGGTGGGGGTGAGAACTACTATAAAGACAGTAGCCTCCCCTAGTGGGTAAACCTCAACTCAAACATGCCCACTAGGACTACCAGAGGCTAAAAGAATAAAGGTGGTAAACTATAAGTATACTACTGATAAAAGCTACCACTAATATGCCTCTACATGCCCAGCTAAAGGATAGCTAAATGTATGCATCAGAATATCAAAGCCTGTCTGACAAAATCCAATCTATGCCCCAGTAAACGCTGGTACTGCCTGCGGTGCCTGCCAAATCGGGTATGCCAGCCTACGCGTAACACCGATAGGGGATAGGAGTCTCAAGGACTCAAGTCTGTATATCGCGCACTCCGGAGTGGCGCTCGAGGGGAGCGACCCACACGAGCAAAAAGCCTGAGTAATAAGTATCCAAGGAGAAAAAGTCCGCAGGACTAGATCATGACACTGATCTATAGGGAAAAATACCATCCACTAAAAGAACCCGAAATCCTCTCCCCGATCTGATGCAATAACAACTGTCCGGTCAACCGCCCAAAATCCGCGGTTGCCTTAATACCCTGCCATCACAGCCTGTCCGTCCCGAAACCCAAGTATCTGACTACACTATCCCAGCCCCTGCTCTAACCCGAGCATGATATCCCCTATGTCTAGATAACTGGAGAAAATAAAATCATGGTTTCTCCTAAGTCAATTCCAGAATAATAGTGCAGCAGAAAAATGTGGCCTAACTAGGTGACCATTCAAGCATGCAAAAATCCTTTTTCTTAACAATATAATTTCAGTGTTCCAATTCTCACAAGAATTACAGTATGCCTTTGTTTAAATATCAGAAGTACTAACGTGCCATAAGCGAAGTTATACACATGCATAGTGTCACGCCCCGAGACCGTCAATTTGAGCAGTTCGGGCGCGCCAACAGACCCGCCAATCGGGCATGACCTTTCAAGACCCGAAAGGAACGGTTTATTTCAACAATTTCAATTCAATGTAGCGGAAGAGTAAGCAATCAGAGAAGATATCTATGAATTTAAAACTTTCAGTCATTCAAACAAATAGTTAGATGAAATGAAAGTACATCACTTGAGCGAAAACAAATACTTTTGTTTATAATACAACTCTCTTTTAACATGCAACTACAATACAATTTACATCCATATTTTTTTTTTTCTCTTTTTCCAACATGAAGCTTAAACATTTAAAGATTACATTGTTCCTCACATACAAAAGTTCGCTCAAGAAGATAAAAACTCCAAAATGGTACTGGCGACTCTAGACTGCTAGGTCGCTACTCTGCTGGGCCCTTGCCCTTGTCGCGTGCCTCGCTCGATGTACCTGGACCTGTGGGGATGTCACCCAAAGGGTGTGAGAACTACAACCAAGTTCCCAGTGGGTTCAACCACCGAGAGAAAATGCCCTGCACCGCTTAGTCTAATGGAAGCAATATAATAGAGAATGAAATACAGTAATAAAAGCTGTAAATCTTAGCTAGCATGCTTAACACTTTTACCTTTGCCATGACATAACTTTATGTCGCTGTGGGATGCCATTCTAACCAACCTGTCACTCGACCAATCACTTTCATTACTTTTCTTTGTGTTTTAATTAAAGTTGCTAAACCCTCGGAGAAACTTGCCAACGGGCCCCAGCCCGGCAGACATACTGCCATAAGACAAGTTTTCCAAGGTTGCCGATAACACCCGCAAGTGTTACCCCGTCCAACGGGAAAACGTGTCGCACGGGTCACTGCCCGGGAGAGGGACACTGCCCTTACTCCAACAAAGACCATGTTTCACCCCGAAGGTACGCCCGTTTTATTATCTCTTTTATTTTTGCTTATGCATTTAGCCTCTTTGCTCTTTAAGCCTTTGCCTTTCTTTTTGCTCTTTAGCACTTAGCTTCCATCTCATTCGAGCTTATAGCTCACATTGCCTCTTGGCCCTTTTCTTTCTTTACAATTAAGCTTTTAGCTTGTCTTTTGGTGTGCTCATACCTTTACCCTAGGTCCATGCCTCAAGGTACATAAGTCCCTTGGACTCAATTCTTTACTTTCATTATGCTCAAGTTGAAGTTAAAGTGTAGGTGTATTAACTCAACTCCCTATGACAACTCTAGGGATTTCAAATACTCTGGATCTTAACCTCAACTGAACTATGATTCATTTAGAGACATAACTCTAATGTAAGCCTTAATTCCATATACACACATAACTGACTCAAGCAAACATGCCACTCGTGAAATCCTATAGTGAATGCCACACATTAGAGCCTAATATAAGTTTTCTCCTAAGTCGAGATTTCCACATGCCATAATTCACTTCTACATAAGCATGAAAATACAATCCTAGCCACTCTATTAACATGCTTCTAAGGAAAAGCAAAAGATAAGGGGAGAGGTCACCCTCACTCGATAGAATCCCCCACCTTTAGTCGCTTTTGCAAGGATAAGATGGGTTGACCTTCTATTCTCCAAGAAATCCCTAAATTCATAATGAAACCAATTAGGAATCACTTTCATACTCTTTTTTTTTTTTTTTTTTTTAATTCCACACAACTATAAAAGAGAATCCTAGGTTTGCTCTTTATTTCTTTCTATGGGTTCATTTTGACCAATAAGGAAAGAAAGTTGCAAAAATCCCTTATTAGCATACTCTTGTAATAGGGATATTTTGGTCTCTTTAATATTTTAATATTTAAAAGAAAATCCTAAATATGATGTAACCATGAAGGAAATTATCTCATTGTCATTTTAATTCCACAAGAGTTCAAGAACTAGAACCCTAAAATTTTAACCTTACCTCTTTGGGTATTCTTTTGACCAAAAGAGAAGCAATGAAAGCTAATGTTTCACTTTGCTTTTAAAAGAGACCAAAAGTTGCCCTCTTGATCTTCAAGACTTTCCCTATAATGAAAAGGGAAATCATGAAGCAATTTCTTCCCATGATTTTCTAACTCCATAAAATTATAAAACTAAAACCCTTTTTAAAACATAAAAGGGAGAATTCCTTAATTGACTCTCTTTTTGGATCAATTTGAAGGGAATAGGAAAGAAAGTCCCATTCTTGTCACGTTTGCCAAAGAGAAATTTTGATCTCTTGGTCTCCAAGGTTTTCCTAAAAGAGAAGCAAGTCTTGAAGCAATGACTCTTATGATCTAATATTTCCATAAAAATTTAACTAGAAACCCCTTTGACAACTTAAAGGGAAAAACCCCTATTTGGTCAATTTCCCCATCAAAAGGCTAAATTTTTATCGGTTCATAAAAATGGGAGGAGAATAATCATCTCATTGCATGTTGCCAAAAAGAAACTTGCACAACTCGATCCGGGGTCAAAATGCTCTCAAAAAATTGAGAAAAGCTCAATTTGAGCTATTTCCCCCAATTTGCCGATTTTGCTTTTGGCAAAAATCGAGAGTTGCATTTTTCTCATTGGAGAAAAGAGAAGAGAAGAAGTTTCTATCTTTCTTCTTTTCTTCTTTTCTTTTATTTCTTTTTCCTTCTCTTTTCTTCTTCTCTTTTCTTCTTCTCTTCCTTTCTTTCCATTCTTTCTTTCTTTTTTTTTTGTGAGGATGCCCTGCTGCTGGGCAGCAGCTGCAAGTTGCTGCCCAAGCAGCAGAGCCTGCAGCTGCTGCTGCTGCTTGTAGCAGCAGCAGCTGCTGCAGCTCCAGCAGCTGCGCAAGGCAGCCATGTTGCTGCCTTGCGCAGCAGCCATGCTGCCCAGGGCAGCAGCTGCAAGCTGCTGCCCAAGCAGCAGGGCCCACAGCTGCTGCAGCCTCCCATTTCCATTTTTTTTTTTTTTGTTTCCTTCCCCCTCGAGCCAAGAGAGAGAGAGAGAGGGAGAGAGAGAGAGAGAGAGTACAATACCTTCTCCTTCTCCTTCTTCTTCTTCTTCTTCTTCTTCTTCTTCTTCTTCAACTTCTTCTCTTTCTCTTCTTCTTCTCCTTCTTTTTCTTTCGTTCCTTCTTTCAGCTGAGAGAGGGAGAGAGTGTGAGAGAGGGAGGGTTTCAAGTGGAAGAGAGAGAGAGCATTTAGTTTTCTGCAGAGGGTGGTTGGGAAAAAAAAGTGAATTTACTTGTTTGCCCTTAGTTTCAAAAAATTTTCCAAAACTGCCCTCATTCCTGCAGTTTTCTCCTGCAGAAAGAAAATTCGGATACCCCACTTTCTCCGCGTTTTCCCGTCAACTGGGAAATCGAAATTGTAATTTTTCTTCTCCATTTTAATCTACAAATTTTTCTTAAGCTCTCCACGATTTATTTTAAATTTTCGGGTCACTCTAAGCCCTCGAAAGAGAGCCCCGAAAAAGCTTCGCGATCAACTTCACTGTCAGAAACTGCAGTTTCAGAATTCACGAAGCATTTTTCTTCGCTTCGTTCTCCAATTTTCCTTTAATCGCTCACCTCGGTTTTTCACCCCTTTTAATCAGAAAACTTTTGTGAGACACTCCACGATTTCTTTTAAATTTTTGGGCTATTCTAAGCGCTCGAAAGAGAGCCCCGAAAAAGCTTCGCGATCAACTGCGCTGTCAAAACTGCAGTTTCAGAACTTACGAAGCATTTTTCTTCGCTTCGTTCTCCAATTTTCCTTTAATCGCTCACCTCAGTTTTTCACCCCTTTTAATCAGAAAATTTTTTTGAGACACCCCACGATTTCTTTTAAATTTTTTGACTATTCTAAGTCTCCGAAACAGGGCTCCGAAAATGCTACGTGATCACAAATTTCAGAAACTCCAGAATTTTGCCAAGTCCTCGGGGTTCAAGTCACTTTTCGACCCGATGCCCTTCGCGTCAGCCCGAAATGCACCGAACTCGACTGTAATCATATTTAAAACACGCTACAAGTCTTCTCGCCGAATTTCGCCATTTTGCGAACTCGGCGAACTCGGGTCCAAATTTTGCAAACTTGAGGCTTCGCTTTTCCAACCACAACTCACTTTTCGACTCAACGGCTTTTGCGTTGATTCAAAACGCTTCTAACCCACTTGTAATCACATTTGAAATGTGTTACAAGTATTTTTACCGAGTTTTGCTATTTCGCAGAAATCGGTGCACTACACATAGGTTTCCCAATTATACATAAAACATGATATGGTATAGCCGATTATTACCAAAAAGGTTTAAGCAATTGTTCCCAGGGATTCTAATCAACTTAACACTTGTAAGAATTACCATTATTAGCACCTAGTCCTCTAAAGGTGCAAGTATCAACCATAAGTCCAATTCTTCCAATTTTAAGCATGCCATAAACATTCCACTAGTATACTAGCAACATTACATAAGACTAGCTCCAATATGCCTAGTGGGTTATCACAAGTAGGAGGTTAACAACGGTACCCACCTTGAGCGCTAAATCCCGGTCCCCAAAGGTGCAGTCCACGCTCGGCCAAAACCAACCCTACAACACAGCACAAAGTTCCCCAGAAGAATATACATATTTTAATCACACCTTGCCTCACAAAATCTGTCCCAAAATATACAGTCCAAAGTTCCTCTGTTTTCACCTGCGAAGAATACCCAGAAAAATCCACGAAAAATACTGCCGCGATCCTCGCGATGAACCCGTGGAAACGAGTACCTGCACGTTCAATTCCGAGTTTTCTACGCTGAGATAAAAATCCGACAAGAGAAACACCCCAGAACAAACTGTCCCGAAAATCTGTAACAAAGAACCACAGTAAAAGGAGATTTTCACCTTCGGAAAATATTCCAAAAATTCAGGGAAAAATCCAGGAGACTCCTTGCGAAGTGTAGATGAAAATTTCCTTTTGAATCGCCTCGATCCGACGTCTGAGCGAAAAGATACGGCAAGAACACCGCGGTGCTGTCCAAAAATCCGCGAAGAAAAATGGGTCAAATGGGTGCTCAGAAAACTCCAAGGTTAGCATGGAAAACGAGGAACCTCAAAACACAGGAGTTGAAGCCCTACCTGTCGTGAGTCCAACGGTGCGAAAATCGGCAAAATCGGAAGTCGGGGTGAGTCGGGGGAGCCCAAACACTGAGAAGGGGCGAAGTGGGTCGCCGGAGAACAAGTGTCGAGCCGCGCCGTAAAATAGCCAACCTCGGGATGCGAGCCCCTAAAAATCCCAAGGATGCACAGTGAAATGTGGATCAAGTAGAGGAAGAAAAGCCCAAGAGAAATCCCTGTGAAAAACCGCTCAGAAAAAGAGCTAAGTGACCCAAAGCCCCCTATTTATAGGCCCAGCCCACAACACCTTGGGCCGGATTTCCGGGCGTAACTTCCGGGCGCAAGGGATCCGAAACCCGGGTCGCACCCTCCCCGTCCGACGCGCCCGAAAGCTTGCGGTGCTGCCACGTGTACACATAACACGGGACAGCGTGCAACGGCCTCCGGCGCGCGCCACGCGTCCCCCCGCGGTCAGCGGGGGTAGGTACGGCCCGCCTGTCGCGTGCCGACACGCGTCCGCACTCGAGTGCGGCCGACCGCCCGCCTGGCGCCCCTGTGCGCGCGCCGTCCCGAGGCGCCCCTCTGCGCACACCGTGGACCGCGCCCTCGTGAGCCAGCAAATGCCAAGCCGCCACGTGTCATGCGCCCGGTCCACCGCAACCCCGCAAAGTCGCTGAGCCGTGCCGCGTGCGCCGGCCATTCCGGGCACGCCACGCATCCCCCGCCCGCGGTCCATGCACCGCCGCGCCTCCCCGTGGACCGAGCTGCGTGAGTCGGCCAATAATAGGCCGCCACGTGGCTCAGGCCGCTCCACGAGCCTCCCCCATGCACCGAAAATCCCCGAAAACTTCCGGAAGCCCGTTTTTGGTCATCCGGACTCCAAATTTAACAAGCAAATAGCCGTTTTCAAGCGTTTTTCCGCGCTGAATCCAAATCCAACCTCAGATTGGCCCAAAACCTTTTCTAAAATTTGGCAAATGCAGCCGAAGGCCAAATCAGCTATCAAAGTCTAACAAGGTCCATCTGTGGCACCCCTTTGATGCACCATGGGCCAGACACACCAACACTAGGTGTTCTACACAGTGGATTCATCGGAAAGTTGCATGGGAAAACCAGAACACTACATCCTCCCCCACAAGAAAAAGTTTCGTCCTCGAAACAAAAGTCATACCTCAAGCAGGGGCCTCGAACAAGTGGGGGTAAGCACCCATCATCGCTGACTCCAGCTCCCAGGTAGCCTCGCGCTCATCATGACTGCTCCAGAGGATCTTCACATAAGGGATGGCCCGACTGTGCAACTCCCTAACCTCACGGTCCAAGATCCTCAACGGCCGCTCAACATAGCTCAGGTTCTCAGCAACCTCCAATGGGGTGAAATCGATGATGTGGGACGGGTCATGAACATACCTCCTCAGAGTCGATACATGAAAAACATTGTGAACACCTGAAAGCCTGGGAGGAAGCGCAAGCCTGTAGGCAACTGGCCCTAAGCGCTCCAACACCTCAAAAGGTCCAATATAAGGAGGGCTCAGTTTCCCACGAATGCCAAATCTCCGAATCCCCTTCGAAGGCGAGACTTTCAAAAAGACATGATCGCCTACCTGAAACTCTAAGTCTCGCCGTCGTGTATCAGCATAACTCCTCTGTCGACTCTGGGCGGTCTCGAGATGTCGTCGTACCAATCTGACCTTTTCCTCTGCCTCTAATAGTAGATCAGGACCCAAAGTCTTCTTCTCACCCACGTCACTCCAATAAAGGGGTGACCGACACTTGCGTCCATACAACGCTTCAAACGGAGCCATCTGAATGCTCGCCTGATAGCTGTTGTTGTACGCAAACTCAACTAATCCCAAGTGTCGGTACCACCCTCCTCCAAAGTCCAGAACGCATGCTCTCAACATATCCTCGAGGGTCTGAATAGTGCGCTCTGACTGCCCATCGGTCTGTGGGTGGAATGCTGTACTAAACCGGAGCTGCGTCCCCAAGGCTGTCTGTAAACTCCTCCAGAAATGCGAGACAAACCTCGGGTCTCTATCTGATATGATGGAAACGGGTACCCCATGCAATCTAACCACCTCAGCCAAGTACACCTGTGCCAGTCGCTCCATCGGCCAAGTCATCTGAACCGGTAAAAAGTGAGCGGACTTGGTAAGCCTGTCCATGACTACCCAGATAGCATCCGCTCCCGTCTGTGCTCTCGGCAAACTAGTGACAAAATCCATCGTAACATGTTCCCATTTCCATTCAGGGATTGGGAGACTCTGCAACTTGCCAGCAGGTACACGATGCTCAGCCTTTACTTGCTGACAAGTTAGACAGTGTGCTACAAATCTCCCAATGTCTCTTTTCATCCCATTCCACCAAAACTGTGCCTTAAGGTCTCTATACATCTTAGTCCCACCAGAATGGATGGTATAAGGTGTATAGTGGGCCTCCCTCAAGATCTGCTCTCGGATCTCTGCATCCATAGGCACACAAGCTCGGTCCCTGTACCGCAGTACTCCCGCAGCATCAACTGAAAAGTCCCCTATCAAACCAGTCTGCATCTGCTCTCGAATCCTCATCAAGTGGGGGTCCTCACTCTGTCTCTCCCGAATCCTGTCCAACAGAGTGGGCTGCACGACTAGAGAATAAGTCTAGCAGAGACCCCAGGGGACACAACCTCGAGCTCCAACCGCCTCATCTGCTCAAGTAACGGCGCCTGATCGGTGATCATCAAAGATAGACTCTGTACTGCTCTCCTGCTCAGGGCATCAGCAACCACGTTGGCCCTGCCAGGATGGTATAATATGTCTACATCATAGTCTTTCAACAATTCCAACCATCTGCGCTGCCTCAAGTTGAGCTCCTTCTGTGTGAACAGGTATTTCAAGCTCTTGTGGTCGGTGTAAATCTCGCAGTGCTCCCCATACAGGTAGTGGCGCCATAACTTTAGTGCGAAAATCACTGCAGCTAGCTCCAAGTCATGGGTAGGGTAATTCTTTTTATAATCCTTCAGTTGCCGAGAGGCATAAGCGATTACCCTTCCCTCCTGCATCAGCACGCAACCAAGTCCACTGTGCGATGCATCACTGTATATCACGTATCCTTTCCCCATAATGGGGAGGGAAAGGATAGGAGCCGACATCAATCTGTTTTTTAATTCCTCAAAGCTCCTCTGGCAATCGTCACTCTAAATAAACTTAATCCCTTTTCGCGTCAAACGAGTGAGGGGTGTGGAAAGTTTCGCAAAACCTTCCACAAACCGACGGTAATATCCCGCTAAGCCCATAAAACTGCGGACCTCGGATACCGTCGTCGGTCGGGGCCAATCCCGGACTGCCTCAATCTTCGCCGGGTCTACTGCCACTCCAGCGGCTGAAATCACATGGCCCAAAAAGACAACCTCCTGAAGCCAGAAATCACACTTAGATAACTTAGCATACAACTTCCTTTCTCTCAGAAGTTGCAGCACAATCCTCAAGTGCTCCTCGTGCTCCACATCGCTCCGGGAATAAACTAGGATGTCATCAATAAACACCACAACGAACCGATCTAGGTATGGTCGAAAAATCCTGTTCATTAAATCCATAAAAGCAGCAGGGGCATTTGTCAATCCAAAAGGCATGACGGTAAACTCATAATGCCCGTACCCCGTCCTGAATGCCGTCTTTGGGATGTCCTCGGCCTTCACCTTCAATTGGTGGTAATTAGACTGTAAATCGATCTTGGAGAAGACACAAGACCCTTGCAGCTGATCGAATAAGTCATCAATGCGCGGCAAAGGGTACTTGTTCTTGATGGTCACTTTATTCAGCTCCCGGTAATCAACACAAAGTCGGAGTGAACCATCCTTCTTCTTCACAAATAGCACCGGCGCTCCCCAAGGCGATACACTCGGTCTCACAAAACCTTTGTCCATTAAATCCTGGAGTTGCGCCTTTAATTCTCCCAGCTCAGCCGGTGCCATTCGGTAAGGAGCCTTGGAGATTGGCGCAGTTCCTGGGACTACGTCAATCAAAAACTCAACCTCCCTATCCGGCGGCATACTAATCAGCTCTGGAGGAAACACATCCGGGAACTCGTGGGCAATCGGGATATCCGCGAGTCCCGGGGCCGCCGTAGGCTCCTTAACCACAGATGCCAAAAAGGCCACGCATCCACTGCGCATCATCTGCCTCGCACGAGAAGTCGAAACCACAGAGGCAAAGAAAGCGCTCTGGCACCCCCTGTAAACGAACACCTCCTGGCCTGGCTCGCTAAAAGTAACAGTCCTCGCGGCGCAATCAATCGTCGCGAAATAGCGAGCCAGCCAATCCATCCCCAGTACAATGTCGAAATCTCGCAGCTGACTAAGGACCATCAGGTCCGCTGGCAAAATCCAAGACTCAAGCTGTACAGGGCAAGACCGACAACACTCCTCTACATGCAATGTATGATCAGGAATCTGTACCTCTAATGCATGTGGCAACCGACCTAACTCTAGTCCATGGGATGATGCAAATGATCTACTGATAAAAGAATGAGATGCACCGGTATCAAATAAAGTGTGAGCTCTAGTACCGAAAAGTAAAATGATACCTGCCACCACGAGGTCGGCTGCCGCGGAGTCCCCTACCTGGGCGGCGTAGACTCGCCCGCTCTGAGCTGGTGGTCGGTAGTCTGCAGGGTGGGAGGAAGGTGTAGTGATCCGGCCTTTCTGGGTATTTTTGACTTACGTGTAGTCATTTAAGCCTTTAAGTGAAATAAAATTATTCAATTCTTAAAAGTTGGCCATTGTGGGGTGCTAGTATTTTTCTGCGAGAGAGCGCGGAAAAAGAAAGCCGACGGTGCGATCAGATCTGAAATCCGATATCGGGATCCCCCGGAACGGGATTCAAAGTGATACGGTGATTAGTCGTGCATCGGAATCCGTGCAAAATATCTTGCACCCGTTAGAGATAAGGTGGGTTATCTCGTAGGGGATAATTAATTAGTTAATTAATTATCCCAGACGGAAAATAATAATTCTCTTACGTACGAATTAAAGAGAAATTAATTAGAGATAAAGTGCGACTATATAAGGGATCCCGATTAAAGAAAAGAAAAGAAAAGAAAGAAATAAAAACCCTAATCGGTGAGAAGAGAAAAAGAAAAGAAAAGACGGAACCCTAACCGGAGGAGAAAAGAGGAAAAGAAGGAGGAAGCGGAGGAACCCGATCGCCCTGATTCACGTACCGGAGATCGGAGAATGAGACGCCATCGTCTACGGGGAGCGGATCCGGGTCTCCAACGCCGAAAGGAAACAAGATCGGTTCTTTAATTCCGATAGATTGAGGTTAGTGGTCGTTAATCTTTTTGTAGAATTAATCGGGGGTTTTCCGTGTTCTCGTAAGGTCGTATTAATTAGTACATCGATCGCGGATTTTCGTCGGGTTTTGATCCATGTTTTATTCTCGTTCTTGATCGAGGGTGATCGATGGTTTTTATCGAGTTTAATCAATGATTTTTAGTCGGTTTCTTTTTATCGGACTTGGTCGAAAATTCGATTGGGGTTCCGATTTATGTTTTGGTTGTTCGTGGATCAACGGTTTAGCCGTTAGATTTACCGCGGATTTATTCGGAGATTTTTGGGGATGTTTCGTTGGAACATAGTGGGTTAACGGGAGGCCGCCGCCGCCGTTGTTAAACGGGAGGCCGCCGCCGTCGTTACCATGGTCGCGGGGTCTTCGTCGGAGTCGCACGGGAGCGAAAACGGAGAAGAAATCGCGAAACGGGAGCGAAAACGGCGAAGAAAACCGCGAAATCAGGGTTTACTGTGCTTGTCCGTACAGCACGGTCCACGGGTCCAGGCGAGCACCCGGTGCATGCCCGCAGCGTCGGAAGCACCAGACCCGGTGCACGGTTTCGTGCACCGGCCCGGCCCAAGGCGCGCGGTGCACGCCTCATGCGTGCACCCGGCGCACGCGCTTGCGGCCGAAGGGCAAGGACCCGGTGCACTCTCGGGTCGTGCACCGGCCCAGCCCGAGATGCGCGGTGCACGCCTCCTGCGTGCACCCGGCGCATGCCACCGCCGCCTGACGCCGTGAACCCGGTGAACGGTTGCCCCCGTGCACTAACCGACAGCCCGAAGTTCATTTGCTCCGTTTTTGTCCGTTTTTCCACCGTTTTGAGCGCCGTCTTCGCCGTTGGGATCACAATCTCCGCGGTTTTCTTGGCATGGCAACTTGGGATCTTTTTGGTCACTGTTTTCTTTTGTTGGGTGCCGATTTCGCCGACGCTCCGCGCCTCGACGAAATTGTCGGGGGCGCGCCGTCGGGTCTCTTCTCTCATCATTTTCGCCGCCGGGGCCTTCTTGGTCTAACCATTGACGTCCCGAGTGGGCTACCGGTTGAGGATTGAGTTTTGTTGGACTTTTCCGTCGAAAAGAGTAAATTGGGTCTTGTGTTTTCGGATGTTAGTACACGCTTTTGATTATAGTTATCCGTGCGGACTTTCTTTAGGTCCAGACGCGCAGCGGGGGTGCGCGAAGGATTCGGGTGTTCCGATCTCTCTTCAAATAGGTGGGTATGGTTGCGATAAGTGCAACAAGTGCAGTAAGTGCATCTATCGTCATTAAAGTGCTCTTAATTTATCTAACAAAGTAGATGGACAGTTTAACCTTTCGCATAATTGTGTTTTTATCTAACAATTGAAGGTGCTCATGACACGCCGATCTCGGCAAATCCGTTTTCGGATGCTGCACGTACACAGGCGGATTGGCCTCCGCATGGGTGTACTTTTCTGGAAGAGTGGTCTCTTATGACCCGTGTTCCTCACAAAAGTGTGGGTGCCGTGAGGACCTCTTCGCGCCCGCTGAAAATAGCACACCAGCACCGCGAAGAGGTTAAAAGCATCAAAGTAGGTGTTTGCGCACGAGGGGAGACTTTAGTCTCACCGACAAATATTCTGGGGTTGGTGCCCAATTTAATTGATAATTCTGGGGTTGGTGCCCAATTTAATTGATAATTCTGGGGTTGGTGCCCAATTTAATTGATAAATCTGGGGTTGGGGCCCAGCTTAATATGTGCAGGGTTTTAGTGAAATGGTTCCGGTGTATTCGGTTTGCTCCTTATTTCCTTATTGATATTAGACATCTACTTTGTTTGTCACTGACATTACCCACTCCGTGACAGGTGTTACGAGGTGCGTTAGCCGGGAGGGCGGTGAGACTGCGTCGCGAGAACCGTAGTCAGAACACTTGATTTTTATTATCTCATTTCTCTTACGCTTAATTTAGTTAATTTGCTTGTGGGTCGTAATATTCGTGGACATGTATTACTTAGCGCTGTGGATGAGGTGTACTTTTATATTTTGGTTCTTTTGGTGATGTTTTCTTATGCGGCACGTTTTCATGATAAACCAAATGACTTCGAAAAGGTTTTCTCAAAACGAAGTGCCGTGTGGGCACGGGTTTTGCAACCGCTGGCTTTATCCTTTCTAAACACTGATGCCGCTTTAATATTCCGCTTGATGATGTATGTCTATTGTATAGTTGATGGTTGGTGTTTGATGTATGTTGTTGTAAATGAGACGCCGTGCATATACAAAGGAGACTCTGCCCGCGGGCAGGGAGAATTTGTGTATGTGGCGGTCTGGCACGCACCGGGGATGAGGTTTAAATTACCTTGTTAAGAAGAAAAAAAAAGATACACACGATTTTCCGCTTTGATAGACTCAAAAACCCCCGGGGGCGTGACAGATTAAATAGTATCAGAGAAAAACAACCATAACCATAGTAGACGTGATCCACATCCACAGTGTAGGGTACCACAAGCAAATTAGACATGAGATAACCAAGGTATAGGTGCGTAGTACGTGAGAGTACGGGGAAAAGGGGAACGTAATGTAGGTGTAATCGTAAGACAGGGTGTTAGGGTTATAACCTTAGGGTTAACGTGGTTTCTTTGTCTATAGCGGACGATGGCCTGGACTAGATCGTCCACCGAGAATGCGGACGCGGAAAGAGTGACCCCGACCACCGCAGAAAACCAGCTCCTCCGACAACAACTGCGGGAAATGGCCGGGCAATTAGCGACGCTGACGGAGCAGGTTCGTCACCTGACGCAGCAACAGGCAACCGCGCCAGCCGAGCGCGATCCGACCCCTCCGCCCGAAGCCACCGCACCCACTACGGGACCGCAAGGGACGGGTGGCACGACGACGGAACAGCCCCCATCCCCAAGGGATGTACCTACTCCGACGACCACGGGGCCCGTGATGGGAGCGATAGCAGGGGAGGCAGGAACCACCCCTACTCTCAGGGGGTCCGCCGCTGTAGGAGGGATCACGGAGCAACGAACGACGCGAGAAAGAGTCAGGACGAATTTGACTAGGTTCAAGAAGCATGACCCTCCCACTTTTGAGGGAGAGACGACCGATCCATGGGTCGTCGAGAAATGGGTAGATACCATGGAAAAACTCTTCGAGGACCTACTGATGGAGGAACACGAGCGGGTTCCACTAGCCGTCCACTTTCTCGAAGGGAATGCACGCATCTGGTGGAAGACGGTACGCCCGGACCCATCTACAAACGACCCGCTACCGACATGGACGGCCTTTAGAGAGGAACTTTTGACGCTTTCTTCTCCGACAGCGTCAAGCGGCAATTGGATGACGACCTGAAGAACATTAGACAAGGGAACCGCTCGGTCATGGAATATCAAAGGGACGCGAAACCACCTCGGGGACCGTGCGTAATCTGCAAGGGTGCTCACCCGGTGGCAGAATGTACGTGGAGGTACCATTACTGCAATCAGTGTGTTACGGAATTTGAGTTGGCGTAGTTTCGTGAAAGTCTCAAGTCTTGAAGATTGAAGGTGAAGAAAGTTGGATCATTTAACTCAATCTCAAGAAAGAAGAATTCAAAAGGATCAGGTATGTTTAACTAAAGATTTTGTGTGATCCGAATACTTCTTGTAGTGTAGAAACACTTGGAAGAATCTTTCATTGCATAAAAATCAAAAACTGGACTTGGGACATGTTCAGGATCCGGATCAGGTTGTTCAATCCGGATCCCGAAGGTGGTTCGTTCATACACCAGTTCAATCCGGATCGTAGCCTCTCTTGATCCGGATCCCGAACACTGAGTTTACCATCTTCCTTGAACGATCCGGATCAGGCTTCGCAATCCGGATCCCGAACGTTGATGTTTGGTGAACTGTATGAACGATCCGGATCAAGCACTTCGATCCGGATCCCGAACCTTCGTTTTTCTGGAACTACCTGACTCGTTACGACGATCCGGATCACAGCTAATCCGATCCGGATCGCCGTCCGTAAAATTTCCAGAAATGGTAGGTTTTTGATTCTTATCTCCTTCCTAGGGTTTCTAACCTATAAATAGACCCTATGACTCTTTTTCTAGTGTTAATCCATATAGCCGTCATTTTCATATATCATCTTATACGGCTCTAGATCCACATATAGAGAAGAAAGGAAATCATTAGAGAATACTCTATGTTTCTTCATCTATATTGATTAGTTTGATTCTAGGTTTTCATACTCACATCTTGAGTTGAATCAAACTAATGAATACTTAGATGGTATTTCCGATGTATCTTTGATCTAAGTATTCGGCGGATCATCACCACCAAAAACAACGATTTACCCCAAAAATCGGTGCGTGGATTCGCGTGTCCTTGTGGATTCAAGGTTCAACCGCTCTCGTGGATTCGGAGCGAGGCACGTTCGTGGATTCGAAGGGTGCTATTGGGTGAAGACCGTGGACTCGGTCGGACGTCGTGGATTCGACGTTGGACGCCGTGGATTCGGCGTTGGGCGCAGATCGTGGATTCGAGAAGCGTCGCGGAGCGAGCGGAGAAGATCCTCTAGGAGCGTATGGAAAAGGTTGAGTCGTAAGTGTGTACGGTAAATCACCTTGTACGTGTTTTAATTCTAGTGGATTTCTGCCGTGTTATCGGTCCCGTGGTTTTTTTACTCCGGTGATGGAGTTTTCCACGTAAAAATCTTGCGAGTTATTTTTATTTCCGCATTGGGTTTTTATCGCAACGATTTTTGAGTGTTTATACGTTTACACCTATTCACCCCCCTCTAGGTGTTTTTTCCCCTATTTAGATCCTTATTACATATAACCCAACAAGTGGTATCAGAGAGGGAATAGGGTTGTAAACAATGGTTGAAGGTGGAAACATCAACCGACCCCCGTTCTTCGATGGAACAAATTATGCGTACTGGAAAGTGCGGATGAAAGCCTTTTTAATTTCCATCGACGAACGGGTGTGGCAATCAATTGAATTAGGATGGTCTAATCCAACTGAATTTATTGGTGATGTTCGCACCTTAAAACCTAGGTCGAAATGGACCAAGGAAGAGTTAGATTCATCTTCTTACAATGGCAAGGGAATTAATGCCATTTTTAATGCCTTATCTCAAATTGAGTTCTCTCGCGTCTCAGCATGTGAGACTGCGAAAAAAATCTGGGATGTTCTTCAGGTTACACATGAGGGAACTAACCTCGTGAAGATTCAGAAACTGCAAATGCTTACGAGCAAGTTTGACTCTATCTTGATGGCAGAAAATGAATCTTTCACGGACTACTATACACGATTGCAAGACATCGTAAACTCATGTGCTAACCTAGGAGAGAAGATTCCAGAATTTAAGATTGTAAGAAAGATCTTAAGAACTCTTCCTGAACGATTTCGCCCAAAGGTTACAGCCATTGAAACTATTAAACACCCGGACGAAATACGTGTAGAAGAATTAGTTGGTTCATTACAAACATATGAAATGACGTTTACTACTAACAATTCTTCTGGAAAGGCATCCACTTCTAAGTCTTCAGGTTATGCGTTGAAAACAACTAAGGAAGAAGACGCGGATACATCCTCCTCAGACGATGACGAGAACCCTTCTATGGAGGAATTTGTAAAGCAGCTCGCTCTCTTGACAAGGAAGTTTCGCCGCAACTTTCGAAGGGGTAATTCAAGTAAATCTCCATCCTTCGGAAAGTCGAACAAAGGCAAGGGTACTTCAAGTTACAAGTCAAGAAAGCAAGAGAACTTCTCAAAGGATAAGAAAAGTTCAGAGGGACAACTACAATGCTTCAAATGTCGAGGCTACGGCCACATTGCAACGGAGTGTCCCAACAAGTATCCGGCAAAGAAGAAGGCGATGCAAGTCGTCACTTGGGATGACAACTCAACGTCAAATGAGTCGTCTTCAAGTGATGAAGAAAAGAGCTCCACGGCATTCCACGCGTCCATATCTTCACCCTTCATGTGCTTTATGGCAAGTACATCCGAGTCGTTGTCCAACTCCACTGTTGAAAAGATTGTAACGGACAACGAATCGGATGATTCGGAAGGTGAAGATTTTGCTCTAGCCTACCACAGACTTTTGAGGGATTCAAAGAAAGTGGCTAAGCAAAACAAGAGTTTGAGAGGGAGATTGCATGATCTCGAAGAAGAAGCAAAAAGGGCAACTTCTCTCTCAAACGCTCTTGAAGTGGAAAGGGAAAACCTGATAAAAGCAAATGTTTCCCTTCAAGAGTCCAATGAGCAACTTGAGAAGGAACATACAAATCTGGTGGATAAAGCGAATCACTTCTCAAAGCTCTACAACGAGGCTCGACAGGATAACCTGGAAATGACAAAGACCATTTTCCAACTCAAGGATGACTTACAGCGAGTCTCTTCAGGAAGGAGTAAGTTGGATAGACTTCTTGGTCTTGGTCAATCAAATCGGTTCGGCCTCGGATACACTCAAACTGGAAACAGTCCAAGTTCGAGTGGGACAGTTTTTGTGCCTCAGGCGGTATCTCCTCCTCCGACACCGGAATTCAAGACAAACAACGACAACAAACCTACTTCATCCTCTTTGGGGTCGTCAAGATCTAAGGTATGTTTTCGTTGTGGTGTTTCAGGGCACATAAGAAGATATTGCAAGACGGGAGTCAAATGCTCACCTCAAATATCTCTTGCAATGACTACCACAAAGGTGATTCCTCGGAAATCAATTCCAAATCAATTGAAAGAAAAGAACCCTGGTAGTTTACCGCGCAAGACGACCACATCAAGGAGCAGCAATCGTTTTAACAAGATGCTTTCACCTAGGCATATAACTTCACGACCATTACCGACGCATTCCAAAAAGGTTTGGGTGCACAAAGGTGAAATTTTTTCTTGTCTTGTTACCAATGTTTCCTTGCATGCATATGATAGTTCGTCTTGTTATCTGGATAGCGGTTGTTCCCGTCACATGACCGGTGACAAAAATAGTTTTCAAAATCTTGAGAAAATCTCCGGTGGACTTGTTGTTTTCGGAGACGGTCGATCTTCCAAAATTGTTGGAAAAGGGACGGTAGCTATTCCAGATGGCCCGATTTTGAAAAACGTCTTATTTGTTGATGGCCTTAAGACTAACCTCATAAGCATAAGTCAACTTTGCGACAATGGTTTTTCAGTTAACTTTTCATCTGTTGAATGCGTTGTAACTGATAAGGACCATGTCTTCTTTTTAAAAGGGGTTAGATCTGAAAACAATTGCTATGTTGTTCCTAATAAAATTTCAGAAAAATGTAACCTAGTTTCTTTGAATAATGAAACACTTTGGCATGAAAGGCTAGGTCACATAAATTTTAAGGAACTTGTTAAAATTTCAAACAAGGACGTGGTCAAGGGGGTTCCAAAACTTTTATTTAAACAAAACATTGTGTGTGGTGGTTGCCAAAAGGGAAAACCGTCCAGAACTGCACACAAGAACTTGAACCACGTTGGTACAAAACGGCCTTTGGAACTTTTACACATGGATTTAATGGGGCCGACTCGTCAACCATCTTTGGGAGGTAAATGGTATATTTTCTTGATGATTGATGATTTCTCTCAGTATTCTTGGGTAGCATTTTTAGAAGAGAAAGCTGATACTTTTGATTCTTTTCACGAGATTTGCCTTCGTATTATGATTGAAAAGAATGAAAAGATCATTCGTGTTAGAAGTGATAGAGGTGGAGAATTCATTAATTCTAAATTCATTGACTTTTGTACTTCAAACGGTATTAAGCATGAATTCTCTGCACCCTATGCACCTCAACAGAATGGTGTTGTCGAGCGCAAAAACAGGGTTGTTCAAGAGATGGCACGTGTTATGCTGCACAGCCGGAATTTACTGCTACATTTTTGGGCTGAAGCTGTGAACACTGCAATCTATGTAATTAATCGAGTTTATTTGCGCCCGGGAACGTTAAATACACCATATGAACTATGGTGTGGTAGAAAACCCAACATCAAATATTTTCGCATCTTCGGGAGTCGGTGTTACATTTTACGTGACCGTGAAAATCTTGGAAAGTTTGACTCACGAAGTGACGAAGGGATTTTCCTGGGGTATTCTACTAATAGTAGAGCATATCGAGTATTTAACTTGGAATCTAAGACGATCGTAGAATCTATCAATGTTAAAGTAGATGAAGTTTTTCACTTTGCATCTGAAAAATCTACCCTCGATATCTCTCTAGATGATGATTCTCCTGCCGTTGCATCTTCTCATAATAATACTTCCAATATTAATGATGCATCTAATGGTTCTTCAAGTTTATCTAATGTGCAGGAATCATCTCATATATCTCCGAGTACTCCGTTTCAACAAACGCTACGAATCTCCAAGGATCATCCGTAATCGAATATTATTGGAGATCCACAAGAAGGAGTTAGAACTCGGAGGCAGTTGGTTTGTGGATTCGCTTGCTACGTATCTTTAATCGAACCAAAGAACATAGATGAAGCTCTTCAGGATGACTACTGGATTAAAGCAATGCAGGAAGAGCTCCATCAATTTGAGCGAAACAAAGTCTGGGAATTAACGAAGCCTCCAAAGCAACATAATGTGATAGGTACCAAATGGATCTTCAAGAACAAGAAAAATGAGGATGGTACTATCATCAGGAACAAGGCACGATTAGTTGCTCAAGGCTACTCTCAAGTAGAAGGTATAGACTTTGATGAAACATTCGCCCCTGTAGCTAGACTCGAGTCCATTCGTATACTATTTGCTATTGCTTGTCATTTTAAAATCAAATTATTTCAAATGGACGTTAAGAGCGCATTTCTAAATGGGGTTTTAAATGAGAAAGTTTATGTGGCTCAACCGAAAGGTTTTGTAGACCATAAACAACCTAACCATGTTTTTCGTTTGAAAAAGGCTCTTTACGGTCTGAAACAAGCACCGCGAGCATGGTACGAAAGGTTGACAAAGCACCTTTTGGAGAAGGGCTACACTCGAGGGGGAGCTGATAGGACTCTCTTCGTGAAGCATTATCAAAGCAATTTCATTGTAGCACAAATCTATGTCGATGACATTGTATTTGGCGCAACAAGAGATAATGATGCTTCTAAATTCGCGGAGACCATGGAAAGCGAATTTGAGATGTCCATGATGGGCGAATTGACTTATTTCCTTGGATTGCAAATTAAACAAAATGATGAAGGTATTCACTTGAGTCAATCCAAGTATGCAATGGAGTTGGTTAAAAAGTTTGATCTTGAAAATTCGAAGGATTTTCCGACTCCAATGGGAACTAGCCACAAGGGACTTGGAAGTGAATCACAAAGTGAGAATGTAGACGAGAAACTGTATCGAAGTATGATTGGAAGTCTACTTTACCTCACGGCTAGTCGCCCGGATATATCTTTTGGTGTTGGGATCTGCGCGAGATATCAATCTGCACCAAAGGAGGTTCACCTGAAAGCGGTGAAAAGGATCATCCGGTATATCAAAGGATCAATTAATTTCGGAATTTGGTATCCTATGGGAACAAGTTTGGATATTGTTGGATACTCAGATGCCGATTGGGCAGGATCAGTGGATGATCGGAAAAGCACGAGTGGTGCATGCTTCTATCTTGGCCATTGCCTTGTTGCATGGCACAGTAAAAAGCAGAATTGCATAGCACTCTCGACTGCCGAAGCGGAATACATTTCAGCGGGTAGTTGTTCAACCCAACTCATTTGGATGAAAAGTGTGTTGAGCGACTTCCGGATTTCAGCATCTTCGGTAACAATTCTTTGTGACAACACAAGTGCAATTAACATTTTTAAAAACCCTGTGTTGCACTCTAGAACAAAACATATTGAACTTAGATATCATTTTCTTAGAGAGCTAGTTGAATCAAATACTCTTCAACTTTCATATATTTCAACTGAGGATCAATTAGCTGACATTCTAACAAAACCTTTGGATCAAAAACGTTTTATTCATTTGCGAAAGGCAATTGGAATGCTTTCCTTGAAATAAACTTCTTTTTGAAACCTTTGCTTAGGATAGGTTTTTTTTGTTTTTTTTGTTTTGTTTTGTTCATTATCTATGTTTGTACATAGGACATTAATTGAGCATAGATCATAATTGACTTTAATTGCATCGTTTCGCACATTTAGAAATTTATTATGCTTTTGCCATCATAATATTTCACTATTGCAATGATCATTTATGTTAATTAAATCATCTTCTGAGTGATCAAAGTTAATTTCTCTCTCAATGATCTCTTGGTATAGTCATTATCTTATTTGACTGCTTAGTCGAGTATGAAATCGAAATCAATTTTTGGTTGAATACTTTATATCTTAAATAATTGATAGCCAATTGAGGGGGAGTCAAAGAAAAGTAAAATGCTCAAAAGATGTGGAAAGAGTTACATCCCAATGAGGAGTGTGAAAACTACCACCACATGGAGGAAAGAGCTACCACCTCGGTCGTCCGAGTATTGTGTGCAGCTACCACATGTATACCAAGCATGGTTGTTCAAATTTTGATTAAGTAAAATGCATGTTGAAATACTTGACTCCGTCAAATTTCAAGGTTGGTATAAGGTGGGTTTTTAAAGAAAGATGCTCAAAGAGCCACTCTCTTCAACAGATTGTCTAGATACATTATCTACTATATTTGGGATTTCAAACATCTATTGATCTTTGTATTTCATTTTCTTTACTGAATTGATGATTTGATAAAGGCATTACTCATAAGATCAAGTTAGATGTAATTGAAGGTGTTCAACTTTAAGGGATTTAATTTTTGTAAATTCTCGTTTCATTTTTGGATATTATTGATAGATTTGGCATAATCTAATTCTTGTTGTATGAAACGATGATTTTTGTTTAAAGTTGATACACATTTGTGCTTACAATCTTTTTCTGGTTTTTCTTGAATTTCTCTGAAATTTTCTAACGAAAAAGTTGGAGCCGATCCGGATCGGGCAAGATGATCCGGATCCCGAACGCAGGTATTCTTCTGCGGGCTGACGATCCGGATTGGACCTGCCGATCCGGATCCCGAACGCAGTTTCTCACTGCGGGTAGCCGATCCGGATCGCAAGCATGGTCTGATCCGGATCACGGCTAGGGTTTTATAAAGAACAAAAGGGTTTTGATTTCTTTTACTCCAATCTTTTGTTCCAAAGTTTCCAGAGCTGCTCTCTCTAGATTTCACCCTTCTTGGAAGCTTTCAAACTCAAGTTCTTCAACTCCAAGTAAGTTTTATTGATCAAAATCTCGGTTTTTCACCGTTTTTCTCTATTCCTCCTCAAACGTGATGAAATTCTTGGATCAATTTTGTTTGTGGATGGTTTTCTATCAAATTTCTTTTGAAATAAGAACTCTGGGTAGATTAGTTTTGATTGTATGCTAGGTATTCTCCTGATTAACGGATTTTTAGGCTTCGATTTCTAAAATTTCGGTTTTAGGGCATATAATAAGGATTTTCGAAAATCATGCAATTGATCTATTTTTAAAAGTCCTTTTGCAAAACTAATTTGATTCTTAGTCTCTCTACACGATTATGATTGTTTGGGTACAATTTTTCAAATCTTTGAAAATTAACATTTTTTTCGTGTTCTTGAGTTGTTGCTCACAGGATTTCAATCTTCTTAAGGCACTTGGATCAATGGGATTCTCATGGATCATTCTTTTATTGGTCACTATGGTGCACACTCGGGCCACAAACAAATTAAAGAGAGCTAAGAAAACACAACAAAAGGGTGAGTTTCATGTGATCAGCGACACAGAAGTAGAAGTAGATTGTCAAGAGATAGATTGGACTGAATTGACAGATGATGATGACTCATTGCCTGAACAAAAAGCTTCTGATGGATCAAAAGGAAAGCGACCCATGGACACAGGAAAAGCACCTATGGCTACACCAACCATCTCTATAAAAAGAGAACAAGATGACCCAAATCAAGGAGAGACAAGAAAAGTTCGTCAAAGTGATTCGGAATCAGATGAAGAAGACTGGGAAGAGATTTGTGAACAAGCACAACGAGCTATTGACAAAGAAGATAGGTTGTATTTGAAGAACAAGAAGCTGATGAAATCTGCCTCAACAACCAAGCAGTACACTAGGCGAAACACGTCGAGGGGAACTGGAATTCAAATTGATAGACCCCTCGCCAGAGCTCGCTCTCTCCCTAGAGAATCTCCATGGACAGAAGGTCAAGATGCACCGTCTGGTTCTATACTTCATCCTTCAACGTCCTGGAGACACACAGCAAAAGCGAATGTAGGGTCCTCATCTCGACAAGAACAGCGAAGATTGTCTGCTGAACAAGACAGCGTGTCTACAAATCTCAAACAGATTATCTCTGAGCAACATAAGATGAAAAGAAAGGTCTCCACAATGTCAAAAATGCTTCAAGCGATTTTGAAGAAGTTGGATTGTACCAATCCCACTAGTTCTGATTCAGACTGACTGAACCTTCTTTCTAATCTTTTTGTGCAGGAGTTCAGTTTTTAGGACTTACTCTTAGTTCTAGTTCTTAAATTTTGGAACATTTTCTTTAAAATTTTTAACTCTCCTTCAATTTTTGGTAATTTTGGCTTTGTTTGTGACAAAAAGGGGGAGAGAGTTTAGAGAGAACTTGAACAATGATGATGTGAATATCGAACTTGAACAATGATGATGTGAATGTGTGAACTCTGTTGGGTTATATGTAATAAGGATCTAAATAGGGGAAAAAAACACCTAGAGGGGGGTGAATAGGTGTAAACGTATAAACACTCAAAAATCGTTGCGATAAAAACCCAATGCGGAAATAAAAATAATACGCAAGATTTTTACGTGGAAAACTCCATCACCGAAGTAAAAAACCACGGGACCGATAACACGGCAGAAATCCACTAGAATTAAAACACGTACAAGGTGATTTACCGTACACACTTACGACTTAACCTTTTCCATACGCTCCTAGAGGATCTTCTCCGCTCGCTCCACGACGCTTCTCGAATCCACGATCTGCGCCCAACGCCGAATCCACGACGTCCAACGTCGAATCCACGACGTCCGACCGAATCCACGGTCTTCACCCAATAGCACCCTTCGAATCCACGAACGTGCCTCGCTCCGAATCCACGAGAGCGATTGAACCTTGAATCCACAAGGACACGCGAATCCACGCGCCGATTTTTGGGGTAAATCGATATTTTTGGTGGTGATGATCCGCCGAATACTTAGATCAAAGATAGATCGGAAATACCATCTAAGTATTCATTAGTTTGATTCAACTCAAGATGTGAGTATGAAAACCTAGAATCAAACTAATCAATATAGATGAAGAAACATAGAGTATTCTCTAATGATTTCCTTTCTTCTCTATATGTGGATCTAGAGCCGTATAAGATGATATATGAAAATGACGGCTATATGGATTAATTTGGATTCCTAGAAAAAGAGTCATAGGGTCTATTTATAGGTTAGAAACCCTAGGAAGGAGATAAGAATCAAAAACCTAACATTTCTGGAAATTTGACGGACGGCGATCCGGATCGGATTTGGGCGATCCGGATTGCAGTAGCAATAAAGACGGTTTCCAGAAAATCACACGTTCGGGATCCGGATCGGAATGCCTGATCCGGATCGTTCATACATCTCAGAAAACTCAACGTTCGGGATCCGGATCGTGAGATGCTGCGATCCGGATTGAAGTGATGTATGAAACAACAACCTTCGGGATCCGGATCGCTGGCTCTGATCCGGATCCTGAACATGTCCGAACACCAGTTTTTGATGTTTATTCAATGAAAGATTCTTCCAAGTGTTTCTACACTACAAGAAGTATTCGGATCACACAAAATCTTTAGTTAAACATACCTGATCCTTTTGAATTCTTCTTTTTTGAGATTGAGTTAAATGATCCAACTTCCTTCACCTTCAATCTTCAAGACTTGAGACTTTCACGAAACTATGCCAACTTAAATTCCGTAACAATCTCCCCCTTTGGCGGTTTCGTGACAAAACACATATCCACTAAAGAAAATTCAAAAAGATATTTTTGTTGCTATCACCATACAACAAAAATTTACAATGGAGATCCGAAAATTTAAAAACATGAGATAAACTCCTAAAACAGACTCTAGACTTAGACATCTGTACTCTCTGCACAAGGAAATCATTCTTGACAAAAAGAGATCGTTAGATACCTCAAGAATATTTAGCATACAAAACCTAGTACAGAGATAGAGTTTATCTGATCATCATGACATTTGAGAATTCAGATATGTAAGAGAATCATAGTCAAAAGCCAACATATCTTCTATGCAATCAAAAACCAAATGTCATAAAATGTTAGTCCAACATCAACTTGTTAGTCATATTACATGCCCAAATAGTTAGTCGAATAGTTAGTAGAGACATGCAAACAATCACAAGATAAAAACCAAAGTTGAAGTTGAAGTGATACTTACCTTGATGTATACAAAATTTTCACATCAGCATTGTTCATCATTGTACCTTGATGCAGTCATCATTGTTCATCATTGTACCTTGATGTATACAAGATCACAATTTTCACAATATCATTGTTGAAGTTCTCTAAACTCTCTCCCCCTTTTTGTCACAAACAAAGCCAAAATTACCAAAAATTGAAGGAGAGTTAAAAATTTCAAAGAAAATGTTCCGAAATATAAGAACTAGAACTAAGATTAAGTCCTAAAAACTGAAAAACCTGCACAAGAAAAGGTTAAAAATCTAAAGTTCCTGCATAAGAGAATTGTTAGTCAGACGATTCAGGCATCTGAATCTGAGTCAACCGAGGCGGAGTCTTCAGAGCTCGTGCAACCCAGCTTTTTCAAAATTCCTTTAAGCATTCCCGAGATCGTAGTACACTCTTGCTTCATCTGATGTATGTCCTTGGACATCTTTCTGAGTTCTAGAGCCATTTTATCTTGTTCTTGTTTTATGGAAGACTCTAGGTTTCCCTTTTGGTCAGTTCTTCTGGAAGTTGAAGAACGTTGAGTGACGATTGACGGAGCAGTCTGACCTTCATTCCGAGGAGATCGTCTTGGCAAAAAGGGTGGATTGCTTGGCACATTCTTTTTCATGGCTTGCTGCTTAAGTATTGAGGAAGACTTCAGTAGCTTCTTTTTCTTTAGGTAAACCTTATTTTCTTCATCAATGCCTTGTTGTACTTCGTCAAGAAATGTGTCCCAATCTTCTTCGTCTTCTGATTCAGTGTCAATTTGAGAAATATTCCTTGGGTTCTCTTGACATGGTTCATTTATTTCAATACCTCGAGCTCGTCCAGGTCGTCGAGCAAGTCTTTTTCTTTTTAGGAAAATGGATGAAGAGGTCATTGGTGCTTTTCCTTTTTCCGCAGCAGTGAGCGGAGCCTTTTCCGTTGATGTTTCTGCATGGGCTTTCCCTTTCGATGCAACAGAGGTTTTCTGTGGCGATTCTCCAGGATGTGTTTCATCATCTGATAACTCATCCCAGTTAACTTCATCCTTTTTAGCCCTCTTAGCAGTGTCTCTCGTATGTACCATAGCAGCAAGTAGGAAAACAATCCAAGTGATCACCATTGCTAATGGTTTCTTGAGAAAAGAAATCCTGTGTGGAACAACTCAAGAACACGAAAAAATTGTTAATTTGCAAAGATTAGAAAAATTGTACCCAAACAATCATAATCATGTAGAGAGACTAAGAATCAAATTAGTTTTGCAAAAGGACTTTTAAAAAAAGATCAATTGCATGATTTTCGAAAATCCTTATTATATGCCCTAAAACCGAAATTTTAGAAATCGAAGCCTAAAAATCCGTTAATCAGGAGAATACCTAGCATATAATCAAAACTAATCTACCCAGAGTTCTTATTTCAAAAGAAATTTGATCAAAAACCATCCACAAACAAAGTTGATCCAAGAAATTCATCACGTTTGAGGAGGAAAAGAGAAAAACGGTGAAAAACCGAGATTTTGATCAATAAAACTTACTTGGAGTTGAAGAACTTGAGTTTGAAAGCTTCCAAGAAGGATGAAATCTAGAGAGAGAGGCTCTGGAAACTTTGGAACAAAAGATTGGAGTAAAAGAAATCAAAACCCTTTTGTTCTTTATAAAACCCTAGCCGCGATCCGGATCAGTTCATGATTGCGATCCGGATCGGCTGCCCGCAGTGAGAAACTGCGTTCGGGATCCGGATCGGCAGGTCCAATCCGGATCGTCAGCCCGCAGAAGAATACCTGCGTTCGGGATCCGGATCATCTTGCCCGATCCGGATCGGCTCCAACTTTTTCTTTAGAAAATTTCAGAGAAATTCAAGAAAAACCAGAAAAAGATTGTAGCCGCAATCCGGATCAGTTCATGATTGCGATCCGGATCGGCTGCCCGCAGTGAGAAACTGCGTTCGGGATCCGGATCGGCAGGTCCAATCCGGATCGTCAGCCCGCAGAAGAATACCTGCGTTCGGGATCCGGATCATCTTGCCCGATCCGGATCGGCTCCAACTTTTTCTTTAGAAAATTTTAGAGAAATTCAAGAAAAACCAGAAAAAGATTGTAAGCACAAATGTGTATCAACCTTAAACAAAAATCATCGTTTCATACAACAAGAATTAGATTATGCCAAATCTATCAATAATATCCAAAAATGAAACGAGAATTTACAAGAATTAAATCCCTTAAAGTTGAACACCTTCAATTACATCTAACTTGATCTTATGAGTAATGCCTTTATCAAATCATCAATTCAGTAAAGAAAATGAAATACAAAGATCAATAGATGTTTGAAATCCCAAATATAGTAGATAATGTATCTAGACAATCTGTTGAAGAGAGTGGCTCTTTGAGCATCTTTCTTTAAAAACCCACCTTATACCAACCTTGAAATTTGACGAAGTCAAGTATTTCAACATGCATTTTACTTAATCAAAATTTGAACAACCATGCTTGGTATACATGTGGTAGCTGCACACAATACTCGGACGACCGAGGTGGTAGCTCTTTCCTCCATGTGGTGGTAGTTTTCACACTCCTCATTGGGATGTAATTCTTTCCACATCTTTTGAGCATTTTACATTTCCTATGACTCCCCCTCAATTGGCTATCAATTATTTAAGATATAAAGTATTCAACCAAATATTGATCTCGATTTCATACTCGACTAAGCAGTCAAATAAGATAATGACTATACCAAGAGATCATTGAGAGAGAGAAATTGACTTTGATCACTTAGAAGATGATTTAATTAACATAAATGATCATTGCAACAGTGAAATATTATGATGGCAAAAGCATAATAAATTTCTAAATGTGCGAAAAGATGCAATTAAAGTCAATTATAATCTATGCTCAATTAATGTCCTATGTACAAACATAGATAATGAACAAAACAAAAACAAATACAAAACCTATCCTAAGCAAAGGTTTCAAAAAGAAGTTTATTTCAAGGAAAGCATTCCAATTGCTTTTCGTAAATGAATAAAACGTTTTTGATCCAAAGGTTTTGTTAAAAAGTCAGCCAATTGATCCTCAGTTGAAATATATGAAAGTTGAAGAGTATTTGATTCAACTAGCTCTCTAAGAAAATGATATCTAAGTTCAATATGTTTTGTTCTAGAGTGCAACACAGGGTTTTTAGAAATGTTAATTGCACTTGTGTTGACACAAAGAATTGTTACCGAAGATGCTGAAATGCGGAAGTCGCTCTATACGCTTTTCATCCAAATGAGTTGAGTTGAGCAACTTCCAGCTGAAATGTATTCCGCTTCGGCAGTCGAGAGTGCTATGCAATTCTGCTTTTTACTGTGCCATGCAACAAGGCAATGGCCAAGATAGAAGCATGCACCACTCGTGCTTTTCCGATCATCCACTGATCCTGCCCAATCGGCATCTGAGTATCCAACAATATCCAGACTTGTTCCCATAGGATACCAAATTCCGAAATTAATTGATCCTTTGATGTACCGGATGATCCGTTTCACCGCTTTCAGGTGAACCTCCTTTGGTGCTGATTGATATCTCGCGCAAATCCCAACACTAAAGGATATATCCGGGCGACTAGCCGTGAGGTAAAGTAGACTTCCAATCATACTTCTATACAGTTTCTTGTCTACATTCTCACTATGTGATTCACTTCCAAGTCCCTTGTGGCTAGTTCCCATTGGAGTTGGAAAATCTTTACAATTTTCTAGATCAAACTTTTTGACCAACTCCATTGCATACTTGGATTGACTCAAGTGAATACCTTCATCATTTTGTTTAATTTGCAATCCAAGAAAATAAGTCAATTCGCCCATCATGGACATCTCAAATTCGCTTTCCATGGTCTCCGCGAATTTAGAAGCATCATTATCTCTTGTTGCGCCAAATACAATGTCATCGACATAGATTTGTGCTACAATGAAATTGCTTTGATAATGCTTCACAAAGAGAGTCCTATCAGCTCCCCCTCGAGTATAGCCCTTCTCCAAAAGGTGCTTTGTTAACCTTTCGTACTATGCTCGCGGTGCTTGTTTCAGACCGTAAAGAGCCTTTTTCAAACGAAAAATATGGTTAGGTTGTTTATGATCTACAAAACCTTTCGGTTGAGCCACATAAACTTCCTCATTTAAAAAACCATTTAGAAATGCGCTCTTAACGTCCATTTGAAATAATTTGATTTTAAAATGACAAGCAATAGCAAATAGTATACGAATGGACTCGAGTCTAGCTACAGGGGCGAATGTTTCGTCAAAGTCTATACCTTCTACTTGAGAATAACCTTGAGCAACTAATCGTGCCTTGTTCCTGATGATAGTACCATCCTCATTTTTCTTGTTCTTGAAGATCCATTTGGTACCTATCACATTATGTTGCTTTGGAGGCTTCGTTAATTCCCAGACTTTGTTTCGCTCAAATTGATGGAGCTCTTCCTGCATTGCTTTAATCCAGTAGTCATCCTGAAGAGCTTCATCTATGTTCTTTGGTTCGATTAAAGATACGTAGCAAGCGAATCCACAAACCAACTGCTTCCGAGTTCTAACTCCTTCTTGTGGATCTCCAATGATGTTCGATTCCGGATGATCCTTGGAGATTCGTAACGTTTGTTGAAACGGAGTACTCGGAGATACATGAGATGATTCCTGCACATCAGATAAACTAGAAGAGCCATTAGATGCATCATTAATATTGGAAGTATTATCATGAGAAGATGCACTAACAGGAGAATCATCATCTAGAGAGATATCGAGGGTAGATTTTCCAGATCCAAAGTGAAAAGCTTCATCTACTTTAACATTTATAGATTCTACGATCGTCTTAGATTCAATGTTAAATACTCGATATGCTCTGCTATTCGTAGAATAACCCAAAAAGATCCCTTCATCACTTCGAGAGTCGAACTTTCCAAGATTTTCACGGTCACGTAAAATGTAACATCGACTCCCGAAGATACGAAAGTATTTGATATCCGGTTTTCTACTAAACCACAGCTCATATGGTGTATTTAAAGTTCCTGGGCGCAAGTAAACTCTATTAATGACATAGACAGCGGTGTTCACGGCTTCAGCCCAAAAATGTAGCGGTAAATTCCGGCTATGACGCATCACACGCGCCATCTCTTGTACAACCCTGTTTTTGCGCTCAACAACACCATTCTGCTGAGGTGTATAGGGTGCCGAGAATTCATGTTTAATGCCATTTGAAGTGCAAAAATCAATGAATTTTGAATTTATGAATTCTCCACCTCTATCACTTCTAACACGAATGATCTTTTCATTCTTTTCAATCAAAATACGATGGCAAATCTTATGAAAAGAGTCAAACGTATCAGCTTTCTCTTTTAAAAATGCTACCCAAGAAAACCTAGAGAAATCATCAACCAATAAGAAAATGTACCATTTACCTCCCAAGGATGGTTGACGGGTCGGCCCCATTAAATCCATGTGCAAAAGTTCCAAGGGCCGTTTTGTACCAACGTGGTTCAAGTTCTTGTGTGCAGTCCTAGACTGTTTACCCTTTTGGCAACCACCACACACAACGTTTTGTTTAAATAAAAGTTTTGGAACCCCCTTGACCACGTCCTTGTTTGAAATTCTAGTAAGTTCCTTAAAATTTAAGTGACCTAGCCTTTCATGCCAAAGAGTTTCATTATTCAAAGCAGCTAAGTTACAATTTTCAGAAAATTTATTAGGAACAACATAACAATTATTTTCAGATCTAACCCCTTTTAAAAAGAAGACATGGTCCTTATCAGTTACAACGCATTCAACAGATGAAAAGTTAACTGAAAAACCATTGTCGCAAAGTTGACTTATGCTTATGAGGTTAGTCTTAAGGCCATCAACAAATAAGACGTTTTTCAAAATTGGGCCATCTGGAATAGCTACCGTCCCTTTTCCAACAATTTTGGAAGATCGACCGTCTCCGAAAACAACGTGTCCTCCGGAGATTTTCTCAAGATTTTGAAAACTATTTTTGTCACCGGTCATATGGCGGGAACACCCGCTATCCAGATACCAAGACGAACTATCATATGCATGCAAGGAAACATTGGAAACAAGACAAGGGAAAATTTCACCTTTGCGCACCCAAACCTTTTTGGAGTGCGTCGGTAATGGTCGTGAAGTTATATGCCTCGGTGAAAGCGTCTTGTTATAGCGATTGTTGCTCCTTGATGAAATCGTCTTGCGCGATGAACTACCAAGTCTCTTTTCATTTGAAAAGTTTTGCTTTGATTTTCAGGGAGGAGCCTTTTTGGTAGTTGTTGCAAGAGGTGTTTGAGATGAGCGTTCGACTCCCGTCTTGCAATATCTTCTTATGTGCCCTGAAACACCACAACGAAAACATACCTTAGATCTTGACGATCCCAAAGAGGATGAAGTAGGTTTGTTGTCGTTGTTTGTCTTGAATTCCGGTGTCGGAGGAGGAGATACCGACTGAGGCACAAAAACTGTCCCACTCGAACTTGGACTGTTTCCAGTTTGAGTGTATCCGAGGCCGAACCGATTTGATTGACCAAGACCAAGAAGTCTATCCAACTTACTCCTTCCTGAAGAGAATCGCTGTAAGTCATTCTTGAGTTGGAAAATGGTCTTTGTCATTTCCAGGTTATCCTGTCGAGCCTCGTTGTAGAGCTTTGAGAAGTGATTGGCGTTATCCACCAGATTTGTATGTTCCTTCTCAAGTTGCTCATTGGACTCTTGAAGGGAAACATTTGCTTTTATCAGGTTTTTCCTTTCCACTTCAAGAGTGTTTGAGAGAGAAGTCGCTCTTTTTGCTTCTTCTTCGAGATCATGCACTCTCCCTCTCAAACTCTTGTTTTGCTTAGCCACTTTCTTTGAATCCCTCAAAAGTCTGTGGTAGGCTAGAGCAAAATCTTCAGCTTCCGAATCATCCGATTCATTGTCCGTTGCATTCTTTTCAACAGTGGAGTTGGACAACGACTCGGATGTACTTGCCATAAAGCACATGAAGGGTGAAGATACGGACGCGTGGAATGCGGTGGAGCTCTTTTCTTCATCACTCGAAGACGACTCATTTGACGTTGAGTTGTCATCCCAAGTGACGACTTGCATCGCCTTCTTCTTTGCCGGATACTTGTTAGGACACTCCGTTGCAATGTGGCCGTAGCCTCGACATTTGAAGCATTGTAGTTGTCCTTCTGAACTTTTCTTATCCTTTGAGAAGTTCTCTTGCTTTCTTGACTTGTAACTTGAAGTACCCTTGCCTTTGTTCGACTTTCCGAAGGATGGAGATTTGCTTGAATTACCCCTTCGAAAGTTGCGGCGAAACTTCCTTGTCAAGAGAGCGAGCTGCTTCTCAAATTCCTCCATAGAAAGATTCTCGTCATCGTCTGAGGAGGATGTATCCACGTCTTCTTCCTTAGTTGTTTTCAACGCATAACCTGAAGACTTAGAAGTGGATGCCTGTAGTGTACTGGGTTTTCCCTTCCGACTTTCCGATGAATCCACTGTGTAGAACACCTAGTGTTGGTGTGTCTGGCCCATGGTGCATCGAAGGGGTGCCACAGATGGACCTCGTGAGACTTTGATAGCGGAATTGGCCTTCGGCTGTAATTGCCGAATTTTAGAAAAGGTTTTGGGCCAATCTGAGGTTAGAATTGGATTCAGCGCGGAAAAACGCTTGAAAACGGCTATTTGCTTGTTGAATTTGGAGTCCGGATGACCAAATGCGGGCTTCCGGAAGATTTGGGGGATTTTCGGTGCACGGGGGTGACACGTGGACCGGCCAGCGCCACGTGGCACCCTTTTATTGGCCGGCTCACGCGGCTGGGTCCACGCAGTGGCGCGGCGGTGCATGGACCGCGGCGGGTGGACGCGTGGCGGGCCCTGGTAGGCGGGCGCACGCGGCACGGCTCACTGGAACTGCGGGTTTGCGGTGGACCGGGCGCATGACACGTGGCGGCTTCGGATTCGTCGGTCCACGTGGGCGCGGTCCACGGGTGCGCGGGGGAGGGCGCCTCGGTACTGTGCGCGCACAGTGGCGCCAGGCGGGGCGGTCGGCCGCACTCGAGTGCGACACGTGTCGCCTCGAGATTGGCCGGCCGTACCTACCCCCCTTGACTGCGGGGGGCCACGTGTCGTGTGCGGGCCGCGGGGATCCGCTGTCCCCTGTTCGGGGCGACGTGGCGGTCCCAGAAACTTTCGGGCGCGTCGGACGGGTTCCATACAACCCGGTTTCCGGGCGCAGTGCGCCCGGAAACTGCGCCCGAAAACCGGGCCTTAAGCCATTTGGGCTGGGCCTTTAAATAGCTCCCCCCATTCGCCCCTTTAGCTTTTTTTGGGCTTCTTTTCACTGGGCTTTCTTCACAGCGATTCCTCCTCTCTCAGAGCTCAACCCTTTGGAGAAGTTTGAAGATTTTTGGAGGCACGCATCCCGAGGTTCACCATTTTACGGCGCGGCGCGACGCTTGTTCTTCGGCGATCCTCTTCGCCCCTTCTCAGTGTTTGGACTCCTCCGACCCACCCCGACCTCGGAATTCGCCGATTCTTGCGCCGTTGGACTCACGACAGGTAGGGCTTCAACTCCTGTGTTTTATGGTTCCTCGATTTCAGTGCTGATCTTGGAGTTTTTTTTAGCACCCATTTGACCCTTTTTCTTCGCGGACTTTTGGGACAGCACCGCAGTGTTCTTGCCATATCTTTTCGCTCAGGCGTCGGAACGAGGCGATTCAAAAGGCAATTTTCATCTACGCTTCGCAAGGAGTCTCCTGGATTTTTCTCAGAATTTTCTGAATTTTACTCGAGGGTGAGAATCTCCTTTCTCTGTGGTTCCTTGTTACAGGAATTTAGTGCAGTTTGGATTTGGGGTGTACCCCTTGTCGGATTTTTATCTCAGCGTAGGAAACTCCAAATTGGGCGTGCAGGTACTCGTTTCGACGGGCTCGTCGCAAGGATCGCGATAGTATTTTTCTTGGATTTTTCTGGGCATTATTCGCAGGTAAAAATTAGTGAACTGTGGACTGCTGGTTTGGGGGACAGATTCTGGAATTGTGGATGTTAAGCTTATGTATTTTTCCTTTGGGGTATTTTGTACAGATTGGTGGTGTGTTGGACTGATCTTGGACTTCGCCTTTGGGAATTTTGGAATAGCGCTCGAGGTGGGTGATGTTGAGAACCTCCTACTTGTGAATGTCACTAGGCCTATTGGAATGCCACGATTATGTGTTATTAAATATGAATGTATCTAGCATGCTTGCATGAGATTAAGGTTCTTTTGCTAATACTTGCATTGTTAGCAGGCTACAAGTTAATAAGTGGTGTTTCCATGTTTAGAAATGCAATTTAATTAGTTGGAATGAATGCTATAGCCATATCATATTGTGTGTTAAGGAAAGGTTTGGGCATGTGGTTAGAATGCATGTTGTAAAAGGGGTACTTGCTAGTTAATTGTACATCTAAATTGTATCATGTATCGTATATCATGCCACGTGTACATCGGAGGGTCCAAACATTTAGTGTTGCATATGTTAGAATAATTAAAAAGGGGTTTATCAAGTAAAGGACTTTGCATGCTTCAATGGTCATCTAGCTAGGCCACATTTTTCTGCTACACATACATGCTGGAATTGACTTAGGAGAAACCATGCTTGCTATTCATTCTCCTGTAGTCTAGTTGTAGAGGATTGTGTAGTTCAGATGTTCAGATGTTCAGAGTTGGGACAGTCGGGGATGGATGGTTGGGTGTTGCGGCAACCGCGGACTGTGGGCGGTTGACCGGCTTACTAGTATTATTATTATTGCATCAGATTGGAGGTGAGGGATCGGGCTTCTTTAGTGGATGGTCTTACCCACTCGTTTAGAGTCTTGATCCAGTCCTGCTACATCAGCTACTTATGGTTACATATTTTTACTCGTGTGGGTCGCTCCCCTCGAGTGCCACTCCGGAGTAGGCTTAGGGCCGAGCCGTGTGCCGGTCGATTGGGTACTTTGAGGATCGTGCCGTGTGCCGATCAGATACTGGGTTCTCGAGTTGACACTACAGCAGGCAGTACCAGTGTTGACTGGTGTATTGATTGGGTTTGGTTGGCCAGGTTCTGACATACTGATGCATACCTCTAGCGATTTTGACAGCTAGGCATTTTAGAGGCATATTAGGGGTAGCTTTATCATCAGTAGACTTACCTTTAGCATACTATCTTTATTTCATTTTCGCCTCTAGTAGTCCTAGTGGGTATTTCTGAGTTTGAGGTCTACCCACTAGGGGAGGCTACTGTTTTTATAGTAGTTCTCACCCCCACTGTTTTCTCTTTTCTTTTCCCCTCTGTTTTGTAGAGTCTTCTGCGGGAGTCGCGGGACCCTCTTCCCTGGATCGAGGTAAGAGGATCGTTGATTAGATAGCTGCTGCCCCGAGTTGGAGTTTTGTAGTTTTGATGTATCCCCAGTACACTCAGACGGTTGTATTTTCCTTTTTTTTTGGGTCTGGCTGCGGCCAGCTGGTTGTATTATTTCGTGAGCTGGGAGAGACACTTGTATATTTTTGAGAGCTTACTGTACTTTCATTTCCAGCATTTGTCTGAGTTGTATTAGTTTAGTTTAGCTCTGTTTTATGCTCCTTTATTACTTGTTTTATATCTGAGCGGGTTATCAGCGCTTCGTGTACACGGAAAATTCCGTGTGCACGGCGGATCTGTGGACGGGCCCGGGTTCTGGTTTACACCCGGGGCGTGACAGATTAAGTTGGTATCAGGAGCTTAGGGATAGGTCAGTTGGGACTTAGGAAACCCTAGGCTTTTGGCAGACCCTAGGAAGGCTAGAGCGCGAGTGACGTGATATTGTGCGAAAGTCGGTAATTGGTTGTTAACTCTTCCTGTGAGTGGAGAGGGATTGGCATAGCCTATTTCTGGGGGACTATTATGTTGGCTGCAGACAACATAAGGTTACAGAAATAGGGGGAATGTCCCATGACTTTCGCTTGATTGGGTCGAGAGTGGTTTGGTTTACTGACCCGTGGATTTTGTGTGACAGGATGCCTCCTAGGCGGCAGATTCCTACTCGGGGTACTCCTACGCCCCCGGAGGAGCCGGAGCAGTCTGGGCCTTCTGAGTTGAGTGAGCTGAGGGCCATGGTGGCCCAGTTGGCGGAGAGCCACCGCCGACAGGAGCAGAGGTTCGAGCAGTTGCTTACGCAGGTTGGGGCCCCTCCCCCTACTACTGTAGAGGCCCCTGTACCACCTGTTGTACCGCCGGCTATTCCATTAGTCCCTACGGCACCGTCGTCGAGCAGTGGGGCTCAGGGGAGTGTTCAGGCCGTTGACCCCGCGGAGGAGGAGGAGTTTGCTGACAAACTCGCCAAGTTCTGTAAGCGAGGACCACCTAGGTTCTCTGGGAGGAGCACTCACCCATCGGAGATAGGATCATGGCTGGCAGCAATGGAGAAGTTGTTCAGAGACTTCTTCATTGACCACAGGTTCAGAGTGCATATGGCTGTACATTGCCTAGAGGGGGATGCAGATGCTTGGTGGCGTTGGGTCGAGCCCTTAGAGTTTCAGATCACCCGACAGCTACCCTGGTCGGAGTTTAGACGGTTGATCCTTGACACTTATTTCTCCACGAGCGTGAAGAAAAAGCTTGAGGATGATTTGAAGAATCTCCAGCAGGGGGACAGGACGGTATGGGATTATTATCAGGAGTTTACGCGGTTGCTCAACTGCGTACCCTATGTTGCCAGGGATGGGCTGCACCAGGTGGAGCTGTTTGAGACAGGTTTGCGCCCCGAGATCTATACCTTGGTACACGCCCAGAGGCTTCAGACTTTATCAGAGGTAGTGGATCATGCACAGTGGGTCGAGAGGGGAGATCACGTCGTCGCTAGACGTGGGGGCTTGGCCGCTCAGAGTTCTGAGAGGAAGCGGCCAATGCCAGACGAGGGGGGACAGACCAGTTCATGGAGGCCGCCCCGACCACCACCGCCGCAGTTTACGGGCCGTGGGCGTTCGGAGCGGCGAGGGTCTGGTGGATCCCAGAGACCCCCACAGCAGCAGCAGCAGCAGCAGCCCCAGCGACAGCAGCAGCATTCGCAGCAGCAGAGGTCGCAGTCGCGACAGCAGGGGTCACAGCGACAGCCACAGCGGCAGCAGCAGCAGCAGTCTCGGAGACCACAGCAGCAGTCCCGACAGTCCCAGTCGTCTGAGAGATGTGTCTTCTGTGGTGGGCCGCACTTTCCTAGCACTTGTGATCAGCGGTGGGGACGATGTTATATCTGTGGACAGTCTGGTCACATGCGAGCCACTTGCCCTTTTGCAGCGTCGACAGCTCCTTCCTCGGCATCAGCCCCTTCAGTGCCCCAGCAGCGGCCTTATGCTCCAGCGAGCAGGGCTCCTTCCTCCCACCCTGCAGATTACCGACCACCAGCTCAGAGCGGGCGAGTCTACGCCGCCCAGGTAGGGGACTCCACGGCAGCCGACCACATGGTGGCAGGTATCACTTTACTTCTTGGTACTAGAGCTCGCACTTTATTTGATACCGGTGCATCACATTCTTTTATCAGTAGAGTATTTGCATCATCTCATGGACTAGTGTTAGGTCGGTTGCCACATGCAGTAGAGGTACAGATTCCTGATCATACATTGCATGTAGAGGAGTGTTGTTGGTCTTGCCCTGTTCAGATTGAGTCCTGGATCTTGCCAGCGGACCTTATGGTCCTTAGTGAGCTGCAAGATTACGACATTGTACTGGGGATGGATTGGCTGGCTCGCTATTTCGCGATGATTGATTGCGCCGCGAGGACTGTTACCTTTAGCGAGCCAGGCCAGGAGGTGTTCGTTTACAGGGGGTGCCAGAGTGCTTTCTTTGCCTCTGTGGTTTCGACCTCTCGTGCGAGGCAGATGATGCGCAGTGGATGCGTGGCCTTTTTGGCATCGGTGGTTAAGGAGCCTACGGCGGCACCGGGACTCACGGATATCCCTATTGTCCATGAGTACCCGGATGTTTTTCCTCCGGAGCTAGTTCATATGCCGCCGGATAGGGAGGTTGAGTTTTTGATTGACGTAGTTCCAGGAACTGCGCCAATCTCTAAGGCTCCTTACCGAATGGCACCGGCCGAGCTGCGGGAGTTAAAGGCGCAACTCTAGGATTTAATGGACAAGGGTTTTGTGAGGCCGAGTGTATCACCTTGGGGAGCGCCGGTGCTATTTGTGAAGAAGAAGGATGGTTCACTTCGACTGTGTGTGGATTACCGGGAGCTGAATAAAGTGACCATCAAGAACAAGTACCCTTTGCCGCGCATTGATGACTTATTCGACCAGCTGCAAGGGTCTTGTGTCTTCTCCAAGATTGATTTACAGTCTGGTTACCACCAATTGAAGGTGAAGGCCGAGGACATCCCGAAGACGGCATTCAGAACGCGGTACGGGCATTATGAGTTCACCGTCATGCCTTTTGGATTGACAAATGCCCCTGCTGCTTTTATGGATTTAATGAACCGGATTTTTCGACCATATCTGGATCGGTTCGTAGTTGTCTTTATTGATGACATCCTAGTTTATTCCCGAAGCGATGTGGAGCACGAGGAGCATCTGAGGATTGTGCTACAACTTCTGAGAGAGAGAAAGTTGTATGCCAAGTTATCTAAGTGTGATTTCTGGCTTCGGGAGGTTGTCTTTTTGGGCCACGTGATTTCAGCCGCTGGAGTGGCAGTAGACCCGGCAAAGATCGAGGCAGTCCGGGATTGGCCCCGACCGACGACGGTATCCGAAGTCCGCAGTTTTATGGGCTTAGCGGGATATTATCGTCGGTTTGTGGAAGGTTTTGCGAAACTTTCCACACCCCTCACTCGTTTGACGCGAAAAGGGATTAAGTTTATTTGGAGTGAGGACTGCCAGAGGAGCTTTGAGGAATTAAAGATCAGGTTGATGTCGGCTCCTATCCTTTCCCTCCCTGTTATGGGGAAAGGATACGTGATTTATAGTGATGCATCGCACAGTGGACTTGGTTGCGTGCTGATGCAGGATGGTAGGGTAATCGCTTACGCCTCTCGGCAACTGAAGGATTATGAAAACAATTACCCTACCCATGATTTGGAGCTAGCTGCAGTGATTTTTGCACTAAAGTTGTGGCGCCACTACCTGTATGGGGAACACTGCGAGATTTACACCGACCACAAGAGCTTGAAATACCTGTTCACACAGAAGGAGCTCAACTTGAGGCAGCGTAGATGGTTGGAATTGTTGAAAGATTATGATGTAGACATTTTATACCACCCTGGCAAGGCCAACGTGGTTGCTGATGCCCTGAGCAGGAGAGCAGTACAGAGTCTATCTTTGAGGATCACCGATCAGGCACCATTACTTGAGCAGATGAGGCGGTTAGAGCTCGAGGTTGTGTCCCCTGGGGTCTCTGCTAGACTTATGTCTCTAGTCGTGCAGCCCACTCTGTTGGACAGGATTCGGGAGAGACAGAGTGAGGACCCCCACCTGGTGAGGATTCGAGAGCAGATGCAGACTGGTTTGATAGGGGACTTTTCAGTTGATGCTGCGGGAGTACTCCGGTACAGGGACCGAGCTTGCGTGCCTATGGATGCAGAGATTCGAGAGCAGATCTTGAGGGAGGCCCACTATACACCTTATACCATCCACCCTGGTGGGACTAAGATGTATAGGGATCTGAAGGCACAGTTTTGGTGGAATGGGATGAAAAGAGACATTGGGAGATTTGTAGCGCACTGTTTAACTTGTCAGCAAGTAAAGGCTGAGCATCGTGTACCTGCTGGCAAGTTGCAGAGTCTCCCAATCCCTGAATGGAAATGGGAACATGTTACGATGGATTTTGTCACTGGGTTGCCGAGAGCACAGACGGGAGCGGATGCTATCTGGGTAGTCGTGGACAGGCTTACCAAATCCGCTCACTTTTTACCGGTTCAGATGACTTGGCCGATGGAGCGACTGGCGCAGGTGTACTTGGCTGAGGTGGTTAGATTGCACGGGGTGCCCGTTTCCATCGTATCAGATAGAGACCCGAGGTTTGTCTCGCATTTCTGGAGGAGTTTACAGACAGCCTTGGGGACGCAGCTCCGATTTAGTACAGCATTCCACCCACAGACCGATGGGCAGTCAGAGCGCACTATTCAGACCCTCGAGGATATGTTGAGAGCATGCATTCTGGACTTTGGAGGAGGATGGTACCGACACTTGGGATTAGTTGAGTTTGCGTACAACAACAGCTATCAAGCGAGCATTCAGATGGCTCCGTTTGAAGCGTTGTATGGACGCAAGTGTCGGTCACCCCTTTATTGGAGTGACGTGGGTGAGAAGAAGACTTTGGGTCCTGATCTACTGTTAGAGGCAGAGGAAAAGGTCAGATTGATACGACGACACCTAGAGACCGCCAAGAGTCGACAGAGGAGTTATGCTGATACTCGACGGCGAGACTTAGAGTTTCAGGTGGGTGACCATGTTTTTCTGAAAGTCTCGCCTTCGAAGGGGATTCGGAGATTTGGTATTCGTGGGAAACTGAGCCCTCGTTATATTGGACCTTTTGAGGTGTTGGAGCGCTTAGGGCCAGTTGCCTACAGGCTTGCGCTTCCTCCCAGGCTTTCAGGTGTTCACAATGTGTTTCATGTATCGACGCTGAGGAGGTATGTTCATGACCCGTCCCATGTCATCGATTTCACCCCATTGGAGGTTGCTGAGGACCTGAGCTATGTTGAGCGGCCGTTGAGGATCTTGGACCGCGAGGTTAGGGAGTTGCGCAGTCGAGCCATCCCTTATGTGAAGATCCTCTGGAGCAGTCATGACGAGCGCGAGGCTACCTGGGAGTTGGAGTCAGCGATGATGGATGCTCACCCCCACTTGTTTGAGGCTCCTGTCTGAGGTATGACTTTTGTTTCGAGGACGAAACTTTTTCTTGTAGGGGAGGATGTAGTGTACTGGGTTTTCCCTTGCGACTTTCCGATGAATCCACTGTGTAGAACACCTAGTGTTGGTGTGTCTGGCCCATGGTGCATCGAAGGGGTGCCACAGATGGACCTCGTGAGACTTTGATAGCGGAATTGGCCTTCGGCTGTAATTGCCGAATTTTAGAAAAGGTTTTGGGCCAATCTGAGGTTGGATTTGGATTCAGCGCGGAAAAAACGCTTGAAAACGGCTATTTGCTTGTTGAATTTGGAGTCCGGATGACCAAATGCGGGCTTCCGGAAGATTTGGGGGATTTTCGGTGCATGGGGGTGACACGTGGACCGGCCCGAGCCACGTGGCGGCCTTTTATTGGCCGGCTCACGCAGCTGGGTCCACGCAGTGGCGCGGCGGTGCATGGACCGCGGCGGGTGGACGCGTGGCGTGCCCTGGTAGGCGGGCGCACGCGGCACGGCTCACTGGAATTGCGGGATTGCGGTGGACCGGGCGCATGACACGTGGCGGCTTCGGATTCGTCGGCCCACGTGGGCGCGGTCCACGGGTGCGCGGGGGAGGGCGCCTCGGTACTGTGCGCGCACGTGCGTGCACAGTGGCGCCAGGCGGGGCGGTCGGCCGCACTCGAGTGCGACACGCGTCGCCTCGGGATTGGGCGGCCGTACCTACCCCCGCTGACTGCGGGGGGCCACGTGGCGTGTTGCGGGCCACGGGGATCCGCTGTCCCCTGTTCGGGGCGACGTGGCCGTCCCAGGAACTTTCGGGCGCGTCGGACGGGTTCTGTACAACCCGGTTTCCGGGCGCAGTGCGCCCGGAAACTGCGCCCGAAAACCGGCCCTTAAGCTATTTGGGCTGGGCCTTTAAATAGCTCCCCCCATTCGCCCCTTTAGCTTTTTTGGACTTCTTTTCGCTGGGCTTCCTTCACAGAGATTCCTCCTCTCTCAGTGCTCTACCCCTTTGGAGAAGTTTGAAGATTTTTGGAGGCACGCATCCCGAGGTTCACCATTTTACGGCGCGGCGCGACGCTTGTTCTCCGGCGATCCTCTTCGCCCCTTCTCAGTGTTTGGACTCCTCCGACCCACCCCGACCTCGGAATTCGCCGATTCTTGCGCCGTTGGACTCATGACAGGTAGGGCTTCAACTCCTGTGTTTTATGGTTCCTCGATTTCCGTGCTGATCTTGGAGTTTTCTTAGCACCCATTTGACCCTTTTTCTTCGCGGACTTTTGGGACAGCACCGCAGTGTTCTTGCCATATCTTTTCGCTCAGGCGTCGGAACGAGGCGATTCAAAAGGCAATTTTCATCTACGCTTCGCGAGGAGTCTCCTGGATTTTTCTCAGAATTTTCTGAATTTTACTCGAGGGTGAGAATCTCCTTTCTCTGTGGTTCCTTGTTACAGGAATTTAGTGCAGTTTGGATTTGGGGTGTACCCCTTGTCGGATTTTTATCTCAGCGTAGGAAACTCCAAATTGGGCGTGCAGGTACTCGTTTCGACGGGCTCGTCGCAAGGATCGCGATAGTATTTTTCTTGGATTTTTCTGGGCGTTATTCGCAGGTAAAAATTAGTGAATTGTGGACTGCTGATTTGGGGGACAGATTCTGGAAAGTGTGGATGTTTAGCTTATGCATTTTTCCTTTGGGGTATTTTGTACAGATTGGTGGTGTGTTGGACTGATCTTGGACTTCGCCTTTGGGAATTTTGGAATAGCGCTCGAGGTGGGTGATGTTGTGAACCTCCTACTTGTGAATGTCACTAGGCCTATTAGAATGCCACGATTATGTGTTATTAAATATGAATGTATCTAGCATGCTTGCATGAGATTAAGGTTCCTTTGCTAATACTTGCATTGTTAGCAGGCTACAAGTTAGTAAGTGGTGTTTCCATGTTTGGATATGCAATTTAATTAGTTGGAAAGAATGCTATAGCCATATCATATTGTGTGTTAAGGAAAGGTTTGGGCATGTGGTTAGAATGCATGTTGTAAAAGGGGTACTTGCTAGTTAATTGTGCATCTAAATTGTATCATGTATCGTATATCATGCCACGTGTACATCGGAGGAACCAAACATTTAATGTTGCATATGTTAGAATAATTGAAAGGGGTTTATCAAGTAAAGGACTTTGCATGCTTCAATGGTCATCTAGCTAGGCCACCTTTTTCTGCTACACATACATGCTGGAATTGACTTAGGAGAAACCATGCTTTCTATTCATTCTCCTGTAGTCTAGTTGTAGAGGATTGTGTAGTTCAGATGTTCAGAGTTGGGACAGTCGGGGATGGATGGTTGAGTGTTGCGGCAACCGCGGACTGTGGGCGGTTGACCGGCTTACTAGTATTATTATTATTGCATCAGATTGGAGGTGAGGGATCGGGCTTCTTTAGTGGATGGTCTTACCCACTCGTTTAGAGTCTTGATCCAGTCCTGCTACATCAGATACTTATGGTTGCATATTTTTACTCGTGTGGGTCGCTCCCCTCGAGTGCCACTCCGGAGTAGGCTTAGGGCCGAGCCGTGTGCCGGTCGATTGGGTACTTTGAGGATCGTGCCGTGTGCCGATCAGATACTGGGTTCTCGAGTTGACAGTACAGCAGGCAGTACCAGTGTTGACTGGTGTATTGATTGGGTTTGGTTGGCCAGGTTTTGACATACTGATGCATACTTCTAGCGATTTTGACAGCTAGGCATTTTAGAGGCATACTAGGGGTAGCTTTATCATCAGTAGACTTACCTTTAGCATACTACCTTTATTTCATTTTCGCCTCTAGTAGTCCTAGTGGGTATTTCTGAGTTTGAGGTCTACCCACTAGGGGAGGCTACTGTTTTTATAGTAGTTCTCACCCCCACTGTTTTCTCTTTTCTTTTCCCCTTTGTTTTGTAGAGTCTTCTGCGGGAGTCGCGGGACCCTCTTCCCTGGATCGAGGTAAGAGGATCGCTGATTAGATAGCTGCTGCCCCGAGTTGGAGTTTTGTAGTTTTGATGTACCCCCAGTACACTCAGACGGTTGTATTTTCCTTTTATTTTGGGTCTGGCTGCGGCCAGCTGGTTGTATATATTTCGTGAGCTGGGAGAGACACTTGTATATTTTTGAGAGCTTACTGTACTTTCATTTCCAGCATTTGTCTGAGTTGTATTAGTTTTAGTTTAGCTCTGTTTTATGCTCCTTTATTACTTGTTTTATATCTGAGCAGGTTATCAGCGCTTCGTGTACACGGAAAATTCCGTGTGCACGGCGGATCTGTGGACGGGCCCGGGTTCTGGTTTACACCCGGGGCGTGACACATAACCTGAAGACTTAGAAGAGGATGCTTTTCCAGAAGAATTGTTAGTAGTAAATGTCATTTCATAAGTTTGTAATGAACCAACTAATTCTTCTACACGTATTTCGTCCGGGTGTTTAATAGTTTCAATGGCAGTAACCTTTGGGCGAAATCGTTCAGGAAGAGTTCTTAAGATTTTTCTTACAATCTTAAATTCTGGAATCTTCTCTCCCAGGTTAGCACATGAGTTTACGATGTCTTGCAATCGTGTATAGTATTCCGTGAAAGATTCATTTTCTGCCATCAAGATAGAGTCAAACTTGCTCGTAAGCATTTGCAGTTTCTGAATCTTCACGAGGTTAGTTCCCTCATGTGTAACCTGAAGAACATCCCAGATTTCTTTCGCAGTCTCACATGCTGAGACGCGAGAGAACTCAGTTTGAGATAAGGCATTAAAAATAGCATTAATTCCCTTGCCATTGTAAGAAGATGAGTCTAACTCTTCCTTGGTCCATTTCGACCTAGGTTTTAAGGTGTGAACATCACCAATAAATTCAGTTGGATTAGACCATCCTAATTCAATTGATTGCCACACCCGTTCGTCGATGGAAATTAAAAAGGCTTTCATCCGCACTTTCCAGTACGCATAATTTGTTCCATCGAAGAACGGGGGTCGGTTGATGTTTCCACCTTCAACCATTGTTTACAACCCTATTCCCGCTCTGATACCACTTGTTGGGTTATATGTAATAAGGATCTAAATAGGGGAAAAAACACCTAGAGGGGGGTGAATAGGTGTAAACGTATAAACACTCAAAAATCGTTGCGATAAAAACCCAACGCGGAAATAAAAAAATAACTCGCAAGATTTTTACGTGGAAAACTCCATCACCGGAGTAAAAAACCACGGGACCGATAACACGGCAGAAATCCACTAGAATTAAAACACGTACAAGGTGATTTACCGTACACACTTACGACTCAACCTTTTCCATACGCTCCTAGAGGATCTTCTCCGCTCGCTCCGCGACGCTTCTCGAATCCACGATCTGCGCCCAACGCCGAATCCACGGCGTCCAACGTCGAATCCACGACGTCCGACCGAGTCCACGGTCTTCACCCAATAGCACCCTTCGAATCCACGAATGTGCCTCGCTCCGAATCCACGAGAGCGGTTGAACCTTGAATCCACAAGGACACGCGAATCCACGCGCCGATTTTTGGGGCAAATCGTTGTTTTTGGTGGTGATGATCCACCGAATACTTAGATCAAAGATAGATCAGAAATACCATCTAAGTATTCATTAGTTTGATTCAACTCAAGATGTGAGTATGAATACCTAGAATCAAACTAATCAATATAGATGAAGAAACATAGAGTATTCTCTAATGATTTCCTTTCTTCTCTATATGTGGATCTAGAGCCGTATAAGATGATATAGGAAAATGACGGCTATTTGGATTCCCCTTGGATTAACCCTAGAAGAAGAGTCATAGGGTCTATTTATAGGTTAGAAACCCTAGGAAGGAGATAAGAATCAAAAACCTAACATTTCTGGAAATTTTACGGACGGCGATCCGGATCGGATTAGTTGTGATCCGGATCGTCGTAACGAGTCAGGTAGTTCCAGAAAAACGAAGGTTCGGGATCCGGATCGAAGTGCTTGATCCGGATCGTTCATACAGTTCACCAAACATCAACGTTCGGGATCCGGATTGCGAAGCCTGATCCGGATCGTTCAAGGAAGATGGTAAACTCAGTGCTCGGGATCCGGATCAAGAGAGGCTACGATCCGGATTGAACCGGTGTATGAACGAACCACCTTCGGGATCCGGATTGAACAACCTGATCCGGATCCTGAACATGTCCCAAGTCCAGTTTTTGATTTTTATGCAATGAAAGATTCTTCCAAGTGTTTCTACACTACAAGAAGTATTCGGATCACACAAAATCTTTAGTTAAACATACCTGATCCTTTTGAATTCTTCTTTCTTGAGATTGAGTTAAATGATCCAACTTTCTTCACCTTCAATCTTCAAGACTTGAGACTTTCACGAAACTACGCCAACTCAAATTCCGTAACATCACCGACTCCGGCGAAGGTAAGGCTCACTAACCCTTGGATGTATAAGCCCGAGGCCACTAGCAGTGGCTTAGATAGGACCTTAGAATGCTCCCTGCCAAGCCCCGAGCCCCCATGCACGTTGTATGGCCGGCGGGAGAAAAAGTTGGCCGGAGACCTAAGTTTGCTCCGCCTCGGCATAACTATGCAACCAATCAACAAAAATAGCTGAAAATTGGTGTGCTTGGATTGTTGGTGGTAGGTACCAACTACACCAAATTTGGTGGAGTATGGTTAATCCAGTGAGTGGCAGATTTATGCCCTATTTTTCGGGTTTTATGCATGTTGGCCGAGCTTCGTGCTCCGGCACCGGCGAGCTTCTCCGACGCTGGCCACCTGCCCAGAACTCTTCTAGGGACCAAGGGGAGTCCATCCATGCACTTGCATGGCAACCATGCAGCACGGTTTAAGCGCGGCCAAGATGGGTTCGAAATGGGATCAAATCGCCGCCGCCGGCGCTCCGGCCAACTTCGGCCGGGGAGGCATGGTCCGGAAGCTTCCTGGGAATGTCTTGAGACTTTCCATCCATGTTGGAGGTCTTCAAAGCGGCTCTGTAAAAATCCGCCATTAGAGGTGTTGAGCTCAAATCCGAGCTTGGCTCCCCGCCGCCGTCGCCGTGCCCTGTCGCCGGGCACGGGTCCAGGTGAGGTTGTTATGAGTATTAGCATCCAAATGGGCAAGTGGTTGGGTCCCAGGTGTACTAGTTGGTTGGTCACGAAATTCGAAGATTTTAGCTTCATCTTCCTCCTTGTGCCGCGGCTAGGTTGTGGAGCAAAGTTGCTCCAAGTTGATGGGAATGCTCCTGCAACCTAGTAGATCAATTCTATCCAAGTTAGAGTGCTTTTGGTGCAGTGGTTGCAGAGAACCAACTCGGGATTGTGTTGTGTAAATGGTGCATGCCATGTGTATGATGAAATGCCTCAAAGAACTCTGAAATGGAATTGGACAAAACTATAAATATAAAAGTTGCTCTAAATTGCTCCCTGAGCTTGATGCTCACTTCAGATCAATCAGATCTGTGTGGAACTAAGTTTAGAGCATTGTATACATTGTTAGAGAGCAAGGCTTTGGATCTCTTTGATCCAGCAGTTTCTGGGCTGCCCAAAGGTGAGCCGTGGTATCCTGGCACTGTCCAGAGCCACTTTGATATACAAAGTTTTATTATATGATGATTAGATTCGAAGTTGTAGATAAACCAACCTTTAAATGTAATGTTTGAACAAAACAATCTTCCGGGCTGTTTGCGAAGCCGCGACAGTGCATTCCTAGCTATTTTGGGGTCATTGGACGCGATGCTCGTGTTAGAATTTGTGTTTGCGGTCTCGAAGAAATAAATTTGCAATTAGGCTAAGAAAGAGCATAGTTATGGGCCAAAGTTTGCCTCGAGATCCGTGCTGCCACAAATGGGTGAGCACGGTGTTCAGCAAGATGTAAGTAACCTGCCGGAGGTGACGGATCGTAAAAATAATATCCTGATTAAGAGAACGAGCAAAAACAGTGCTCAAAATGGCATTAAAAGTGTAATTCTAGAAACCCTAGGGGTCAAAATGCAAAATTGACTTGTGTACTGTTTAGTACTGTGTATAATAGTTTCCTAAACTTTTTGTTAGGATTCCAACGGCTCCCGTTGAGCGAAAATCGGATAACGATCCGAAAATCGGCAAAATCGTCGATTTAGCGGTATCCGGGTGACAATCGCGCAATTTGAGAAATCGCGGCGGTTTCACCGAGCCGACTGTTGAGTCCCAGTAGAATCTGGTTGAGCCAGCGGCCAAGTTTGATAGCCCGAATCTCCCGAAAATCCAAAAGGGAATTCCCGGGAGGGGCAATTTGGTAATTTCACCAAATGTTGAATATAAGGTTGAATTGGTCTATATGTTGTCAACAAATTTGGATAGTAAGTGATAAAAAGGGTTTAAGTCGAGTTAAGTTAAAGAGATAAACAGGTTCTAAGTTGATTTAAAATTATTAGATTAAAAGTTAAGTTTATTCCTGAATACTATCCTTAATTCAGGTTTGTTCAATCTGCATCTGATTTTCGAGTGATCTGCTGATACAATTAGTCGCCTGCGATTTATCAGGTGGGTTATCTTCGGTCCGGGTTTTAGCATTTCGGCCCTCTGTGTACGGTATTGGTTGGACTCCTGTTTTTGGTTAATCTAGGTTATATTTGAGCCTGTCTGCCTTTGATTGAGATATATTACTGTTAGTTGCCATGCCTGATTGGACATTCTGATGATCTTGATTTCAAAGCCTGTACTGCTAAACACATGTACTTTACTCAAACAATAATTTTTACCCAAGCTTCGCAGGGTCGCCTGCGTCTGTTCTTGTTTGATAGGCTGCGAGGTTTGAACCCAAAACTGGTTTTAATGATTTTCCTTAAAACTGCATGTGTTTGGACAGTATGATTTGATCTGTAGTTGCTAAACCTGGTTCTATTTCATAATGGCTGTTGATTATATTCCGCATTGCCTTCGTGATTGGCTGGTGTTATATCCTGATCTATGAGATTATTGATTATATTCCGCATTGCATTCGTGATTGGTTGTTGTTCACCGATTATGCTGCTAAATACATGATTTTATTAAATAGATGTTTTTACCGAACTTCGTAGGGTCGCCGGAGTCTGTTCTTGTTTGATAGGACAAAGGCATTGCTCTGCGAGGTTTGGACCTAAAACCTACCGAGCTTCGTAGGGTCGCCTGAGTCTGTTCTTGTTTGATAGGACGAGGGCAACGCTCTTCGAGGTTTGGACTTTTCAAATGTTTTCTTAAAAACATGTGTTTAGTCTGCATAATTGGTTGGTCTGTTGATTGGTATAAAGTTGCCTCCAGATTGTGATTTCTGGATAATGTCATATCTGTCTATCAACATTATTGATTCATATTTCATAGTTGCTGTTGTTGATATTGCATTGAGTTGAGATTTGTTGTTGATTCTGCATTGAGTTGAGATGTTGATATCACTGTTGCATCCCAGAGGGGATTGTTCTGGCTTTTTGCCGATTACCTGGTCTGTAGACCGTGAGCTTGAGCATTCGCATTGATCGCCCGCACCGCTGTACTTCACGAACATATCCGAGGTCGCTCCTCGTGTGCTTTGTTCTTTGCCGGTAAAGTGGTCTGTTGAAAGACCCGTGACTCCCAAGGGGAGAATGTCAGCTAGGTTGGTGCTAGGTTGGGCAATTTCCCTGAGGTCTTGATGACCAATATGGTGGCTTCTGATTGGGTAACTTGTTATTTCAGTTGTTGATGCATATGTTGCCTGTTCAGCCTGCTTTTATCATAACTCATGATTTTTGCTATCCTCTAATTAGATACAGTTCCATGATTATATATCTGCATATCCTAACTGTGATCTCCATTATTATGTATCTGCTTATCCTAATTGTAACCTCCGTGATGATATATCTGTTGATCTCTATGTTGCCTATCTGTTATCCTAACTATGATCATTGCTTATCCTAACTGTGATTATATATCTGCTGATCGTTATGATTGCCTATCTGATTATTCTAACCCCTGATTATTACTATCCTCTAGTATTGTATACCAGTAGGTACGATATGCTATTTCTCGGCTCGTCGTGCCCACTGGGATACACTCCGGTGTATCTCACACCCTCGGGTGACTGTTTTTCAGGTCATGCGGGTGTTGGGATGTCGGGACGAATTGGCGAGATGTCGATATAGAGATTGACCTTGGACAGCCGTGTATTTAGAAATAGTTAATTCAAGTGGTATTCAGATGTAATATATTTGTAAAGAAATCTGTAACATTGTTGTTGTTGTTGTTATTGTTATTTGTAGTACGTAGTTAGTACTCTGATGATTGTTGCCAAGCTAGCCGTGCATATATAGAAAAGACTCAATTCCATAGGGGATTGGGACTCTTCTATATATGTGGCGGTCTGTCATTGCCCTGGTTGATTTGCAACTTTGATTTAAAAAAAAAAAAAAAAAAAAAAAAAAAATTTATACACTGGTTTTTGAACTCGGGGCGTGACAGAGCTCTAGTATCTAGTCAGTCTCAACTGTCTCATAAATGACACATACAGGCTATGATCCCCGATCAACCAGATCGGATACCCAAAACCCAGATAGCACAACACAGTCGGGAACCCTCCACGACTGGATTAGGGAATGCCAAACCCTCTCATAGCTATGTCGTAGAACCCTCGACGACTCAATCTGATAATGCACATCCCATGGCTAAGTCGGGAAACCTCCACGACTCAATCTGCCAGAGCCCAACCTCTCAAAACCAAGTCGAAGAACCATCTCCACTACCAATCAAAATATACCAACCCATGATCTAGAATAATCCCACCAGGGATCTTAACTCACCTGACACTAGAAACTCACCCCACTGAGCTCTAAAAATCCTCTCGGCCCCCCGGCACGAGAACATAAGCATTCGGAACCTACTCAAACTCTCTGGAAGCTCACAATAATTTCAAACTATTTTTAAGACTCAGTTTTCCTTAAAACCGGTCCGCCGATTTTTAAAACGGTTCAGATGCCAATCTAATGCCAACTAACCATGCAGTCTAGTGTCAAATCATCCCTAGATCATACTAAAAATACCTGGGGCTCATAAATGTCTTCCTATAGTTTTCTAGGCAATTATCAGATTTACCAGCTATATAAATATTAAGCTAAACATGATCAACATGCATACAATAGCTTTAGAAGGCATTCCATACATCTTGAAGAAATTCCAACCCACCTCAAATGCATTCCGCAGGCAATTGCTGAAGTCGGTGAAGCGTCGCACCGCTCACTGTCAAAATCTGCCGGAACGCTCGAAAAATGCGCCGCGCGCGCACGCACTGTCGCGGTCCTCGGAAAAACCCCCCGGAAGCTCGATCAATCCTCTCGAGTCCTCTAATGAAAATTGTCACGCCCCGGGGTTTAACCAAGCTCCCTTTTTTTTTTTTTTTTTGAAAATCTTTCTTCCCAGGCGCGTGCCCAGACCCGCCACATATACAGATTTACTCCGCAAACGGGCAGAGTCTCCTCTGTATATGCACGGCGTCGCGGCTCATACAACATCCAATCACAACATTCAGTCAACTCAATTATTTGTAAATACAGCTACTCATGCACAACAGGTTGAACTCGGGGCAGATTAATTTGAAAGCATAAATCCATGGTTCGAAAGTAGTGCCCACCCGGCACTTAGATTTCTAAAACAGTTTCGAAAGTCATAAATCCACAGGGTTTTGAAATCGGTGCCCACACGACACCCAGACTTTTAAAACGGTTTTCGCAAATCTTTTCTTTGTTTACTTTCCATCTTAAAAACAGCCCAGCAGTACTAGAAACTAAAATCAACATACTCAAATCTGAAAGCAAAATACCGACATCCACACCGACCCCACGAGGGTATCGAGAACCACACCGTAGACTACAATATCAAATGAAAAAAGAATAAGATAAGCGAGAAGAATTAAAGTCTAGGGCCCCCAAGGACCCGCAAGCTCCTGTCTCGGCCTCACTGTCGGCTAGCTCTCACCCCCGAACGAACCTGTCACGGAGTGGGAAGTCAGCAACATAATAAACATAGGGAAAGCAGGAAAGCAAGTAATAACTCCAACCGTCAAACTATCCGGAGCAACCACCCTCCCGTGAGGGAAAAGTAAACACGAACACCTGCAATGAAACCTGACCACGTCGAGCATCAACGTCGACGGGTCGCACCGCTCATACCTTGGCGCCTCAAACCCCACCACAACGGGGGCCCCACTACGACACCTCGTGGGTATACACGGGTCAACGACCACTTTTCCGGAAAAGCGCACCCTCTGCGGTGGCCAAACCGCGGGTGCGCGTGTTGCAGCCTCGAGCATAGTAATCATGAAACCATATACATATACGTCCAAGTATGCAAATATACATCCATGCATGAGTACTATATGAACAGTGTATAATCTAAACATAAGCACCGTAGAACCATACGAAATAATTAATGCCTTTCTCCAATGTTTAATCCAAGTACAAGATCCATAGCATTTTAAAAATCAGCACAGTTAAGCACATAATGTCTAAAGCCCATCGATATTTAATCCAAATCCAAGATCCATAGCATTTCAAAAATCAGCACAATTAAACACATAATGTCTAAAACCCATCGTTATTTAATCCAAATACAAGATCCATAGCATTTTAAAAATCAGCACAATTAAACCCATAAGCTTGACCTCGTCCAACGGATAAGACTAGTTGCTAAGGCTTTAAAAGTAAAACCCACCTCTACTAGCGACGAACAAGGCGCTACTCCCCCGTGTCCCGGTGCGCTCTCCGAACTACGAAGTTCCCCGAGAAAAATATCAGTAGCCGACAGCATGGAACAAGGGGACGAAAGACTGCACGGATCCCGTCGCGGCGATGACCCCGCGCTGCCGCGCTGGCCGCACGCGTGTCGGAGCCCCGTGCGGTGTGAGACCCGCACGGTTCCCTGACTGCGGCGGCCCCCGCTCGGTGCCTGGTCCCGCGCGGGTGCCCAGTCCGCACGCACGGGCGGCCCCGCGCGGCGCCCAGGCCCCGCGCGGGTGCCCAGCCCGCACGCACGGGCGGCCCCGCGCGGCGCCCAGGCCCCGCGCGGGTGCCCAGCCCGCACGCACGGGCGGCCCCGCGCGGCGCCCAGGCCCCGCGCGGGTGCCCAACCCGCGCGCCCAGGCGACCCAGCCCTGCGCGCATCCGGCGCCTCGCGACGGCGGCGGCGTGGCAGACCGGATCATCCCGCCTTCCCCCGTATGATGGTTCGAAGGAAACCCTAGAAAAATAAATAAAAACTCACCGAAACTTCGCGCTTCCGATTCGCCGGTGAAGAGGGAGGAAGAGGCGAGTATCGTCCCTCGCTCGCTGCCGGGTTTACGTGGGGAGGACGATGGCCCCTTCCTTCTCCTCGCCGCGCTCAACAATTCTTCACTCCGTCTTGCAAGAAGTCGAGGTTCGGAAAAAAGGAGGGTTTCTCGCTCGCCTTCAAAAAGAGGAACCGTCGTACGGGATAAGGAGAGTGGGAAAACCCTAAGTCATCCCACACAAATTTAAACCAGTCGGTCAAAGGGATCGGGGGAAAAGGAAATTAAACCTAAGTCCCCAAATAAAAGAAAACGAACCCGGGTCTGGTTTACCTCGAAAGACGTGCTAAACGCCTGAACGGCTAAACCACTTGAAAAATTTATTCCGGGAGATTCTGGGGTCGAAAAAACAGATCCGATCGCGCCACCGGATTCCAATTCGCGAGCTTTATTGTCTAAAAATACCCGCGAGCCCCGACGGCCTGCCCAGAAATAAAGAAATAGAAGTTACACCCCGAATCCCCTTAGTCGGAAAACGGTTCAATCAGGACCGCGAGAAAGGCAACAAGACAGTTAAACCCGCAGTTACTACACCACTCACCTCATAAAACGAGTTTCGTCCCCGAAACTCAAAACTGGGTCGTGGTGAACAGAAAGGGGTAGCACTCTCTCATTTTCGACTCCAGTTCCCACGTCGCCTCTCGCTCTTCATGGTTGTTCCAGAGTACCTTCACATAGGGAATGACTCGGTTTCGCAGCGTCTTACTTTCCCTTGCCAGGATTCGCACTGGGATTTCTTCGAAGCTTAGGTCTTCTTTGAGTTCGAGGGTAGAGACGTCCAAAACATGCGCTGGGTCGGACAGGTACTTTCGAAGCATCGAAACGTGGAACACGTCATGAACTCGGTTGAGGTTTGGTGGTAGGGCAAGGCGGTAAGCCACCGGGCCAATGCGCTCCAGGATCTCGAAAGGCCCTACGTACCGTGGACTCAGTTTTCCCCTCAGCCCGAAACGCTTGATTCCCTTGGATGGTGAGACTCGTAGCAGCACGTGTTCCCCCACTTGAAATTCCAGGTCGCGGCGCCTCTGATCTGCGTAGCTCTTTTGTCGACTCTGGGCAGTCAGTATGCGCTGTCTGATGAGGCGTACTTTTTCTTCAGTTTCTTCCACAAGGTCGGGTCCCAAGAACTTCCGTTCCCCTAAGTCGTCCCAACAGATCGGGGATCGGCAACGCCTTCCGTATAAGGCCTCGTAGGGCGCCATTTGAATGCTAGCCTGGTAGCTGTTGTTGTAGGCGAATTCCACGAGGGGTAGGTAGCGTGACCAACCGACTCCCCAGTCTAGCACACAGGCGCGAAGCATGTCTTCGAGAGTCTGAATCACTCGCTCCGACTGTCCGTCCGTCTGGGGGTGGAAGGCCGTGCTGAACTGTAGTTTGGTCCCCAGAGCCTGCTGTAGATTCTGCCAGAACTTCGAAACAAAACGCGTGTCCCTATCCGAGGTGATCGATGCCGGTACTCCATGTAATCTTACGATCTCACTGATGTAGACTTGAGCCAACCGTTCACGGGTCCATGTTGTGTGAATGGGCAGGAAATGTGCCGACTTGGTTAACCGGTCCACGATAACCCAGATCGTGTCATGCCCCTGCTGCGAACGTGGGAACCCCGTGACAAAATCCATGGTGATTCTGTCCCACTTCCACTCTGGTACCGGCAAGGGCTGTAACCTTCCCGCTGGTCGCTGGTGCTCAGCCTTAATTTGTTGACATACTAGGCAATGAGCTACGTGACGCGTCACATCCCCCTTCAGTCTAGGCCACCAGAAGGTCTGTTTGAGGTCCCTGTACATCTTCGTGCCTCCTGGGTGCGCCGTATAAGGGGCGCGGTGTGCCTCTGCCAAAATTTCCTCCTTCAATTCCGATGAATCCGGCACGCAAATCCGCCCGCGGAACCGTAGGGTGCCATCGCCTTCCACCGAAAAGTCGTTCTCTTGGTTCAGGGAGATCTTGTTTCGCACGAGTTGTAAGTGAGAGTCAGTCTGTTGCCCCTCCCGGATCTTCTCGAACAGCGTCGGCTTGACTGACAAGGTTAACAGTTGTGCGACCACGCCCGCTGGCACCACTTCCAACTTCAGTCGTGCAAACTCCGCGATCAAACCGCTCTGCTCCGTTAGCGTGCTCACAGGCATCCCCTCCAGTTGCTCCTTTCGGCTCAGGGCGTCTGCCACCACATTTGCCTTCCCGGGGTGGTATTGAATTGTTAGATCGTAATCCTTCAACAACTCCAACCACCGTCTCTGCCGCAAATTTAATTCCTTTTGAGTGAACAGGTATTTAAGACTTTGGTGATCCGAGAAGACATTACAGTGGACACCAAAGAGGTAATGTCTCCATAACTTTAAAACGAAGACCACCGCGGCTAGCTCCAAATCATGTATCGGGTAGTTCTTTTCGTGATCTTTCAGCTGCCGGGAAGCATAGGCTATTACTTTCCCTTGTTGCATCAAAACACCCCCGAGGCCGATCCTCGATGCATCACAGTACACTTCATAATCCTCTCCGGGCGTCGGTAGTACAAGAATTGGTGCCCTCGTTAACCTCCTTTTGAGTTCTTCGAAGCTCTCCTGGCACTTAGCCGTCCAAACAAATTTCTCTCCCTTCTTTGTCAGTCGGTTTAAAGGGGCCGCAATCTTCGAAAATCCCTCGACGAAGCGTCTGTAATATCCGGCCAGGCCCAGGAAGCTGCGGATCTCCGTCACTGAAGTCGGCGGCTGCCAGTCCATCACTGCCTCCACCTTCTTGGGGTCCACGGCGATTCCTTCTGCCGAGATCACGTGTCCTAGAAAACCCACTTCGCGAAGCCAGAATTCACATTTCTTAAGTTTGGCAAAAAGCTTCTGATCCCTGAGAGTCTGGAGGATGGTTCGCAAGTGGTCTTCGTGCTCCTCGTCGGTGTCTGAATAGATCAAAATGTCGTCGATGAAGACCACTACAAACCGATCTATGAAAGGCCTGAAAATCCGGTTCATCATATCCATGAACACCGCGGGGGTGTTCGTAAGCCCGAACGGCATAACGGTAAATTCGTAGTGGCCATACCGGGTTCGGAAGGCGGTCTTCGGGATATCTTCATTCCGTACTCGGAGTTGGTGGTAGCCTGATTGCAGGTCAATTTTTGAGAAACCGTCGCTCCCCGTAGCTGGTCGAAGAGGTCGTCGATTCTGGGCAGGGGGTACTTGTTCTTCACCGTAACCTTGTTTATTCCTCTGTAGTCAATGCAAAGTCGCAGGCTCCCGTCTTTCTTCCGCACAAAGAGTACCGGGGCGCCCCAGGGCGACACACTTGGCCTGATAAACCCTTGTCCAAGAGGTCTTCAAGTTGCGCCTTTAGCTCTTTCAACTCTGCGAAGGCCATTCGGTAAGGCGCCTTCGTGATCGGCTGTGTACCCGGTACGAGTTCAATAGGGAAAACCACCTCACGCTCTGGGGGCATCCCGGGCAATTCCGTCGGGAAAACTTCGGGGAAATCCCTCGCCACCGGAATGTCAGAAAGCGTCGTCGAGGGTCGGGTGACCAGATCCACCGACGCCAAGTAGGCCACACACCCACCCTCTACCAATCTTCTGGCCCGTGCTGCAGAGATGACCGCTGGAAAGGTGGTGCTCTTGCACGCCAGGTATACGTTTTCAGGAAAACCCGGTACTTGTAGTCGTACCTGCCGCTTATCACAATCGATAAGCGCTTGGTACCCTGCAAGCCAGTCCATGCCTAGCACTACATCGTACTCCTTCAGGGGAATTACCACCAAATCCCATGGGCAGGATTGTCGCCCCAGCTTAATCGAGCAGGCGGGCGCAAGGCTATACGCCTCCACAGGTCCACCCGCCGTAAGGACCGTCAAACGACTTTGGAGAGGTAGCTCCCCAAGACCATGCACAGACACGAAAGAATGTGTTGCTCCGGTATCAAACAAGGTTCTAGCACGGGAATTGGAAACAGAAGTAATACTGCTAGAGCATCCTCCGCCGGATCCGTCTCATGGTGGGTCATCGAGTAGATTCTCCCGCCCGTCTGAGGTCGTCCTCCCCCCCTCTCTCCGAGGTGCAGGGGGTCTAGAGGTTGACCCCATAGGAGCCTTGTCTCGCCCAGAAAGTTGTGGCGAAGGTGCTGAAGCCGCTGAGGGACGCTGTTCCCAGGATTAAGGGGCAGTTGCGGCGATAGTGCCCCTGCTTGCCGCAACGGAAGCAGTGGTCCCCCTTTTGGGGGCAGTTCAACACTCGGTGCGTCCCTCCGCAAATGACGCACGGTCTGTCCTCTTGTCTCGGTCCTCCCGCAGGTGCGCTCCGTGATCCCGTAGGTGGCCTCCACCGCTTGGGAGGTCGGTTCCCGCTAGCGGAGCTTCCCCAGAAAAGTGTTGCTGGCGCTTCCTGTCTTCCCGCTGGGCCAAACCCTCTCTTCTGGAGCGGGTAACAGCGAACCCGCGCTCCACCGTTGTGGCCCTGTCGACCACCCCCTGAAAAGTGTGCAGGTCCGCTGCTTGCACCACCTCGAAAATATCACTTCGTAAGCCATCCACAAAGAGTTGTGCCTTGTGGACTCGTCCCTGATAACAAATGGGACGCAGTTGGCCAGCCTTGCGAACTTGCGTTGGTACTCCATTACCGTATTGTCCCCTTGTTGAATGTGATTTAGGTCGTCTTCCAATTGTCGTTTAACACTGTTGGAGAAGAAGGCTCCGAACAACTCCTTTTTGAACTTAGTCCACGATGGAAGCGCGGTGCCCCTGGAGGGGTCTGGACGCACCGTCTTCCACCACAAACGGGCGTTCCCCTCCAAGCAGTGGACCGCTAGGGGAACCCGCTCGTCATCCTCCATGAGTAGGTCTTCGAAAAGTTTTTCCATCGACCCCACCCATTTCTCGACGACCCACGGATCAGTCGTGTCCCCTTCGAACGTGGGCGGGTCGTATTTCTTGAAGTCTCTCAGGTTGGCCCGCACTCGATCCCGCTCAGCCAGCGGAACCGACCCCTCCCCCACGAAACGGCGGCCACGGTGGGGGAGGGTGTCACCACTGTCTCTCCCAGGGAACTCCCGCCAGTGATTCCCGGCGCCGTTCCCGTTGTCGTTGTCGCAGCTGCTGCTGCTGGCGTCAAATTCTGAGCTGGCGGCATCTCCGCTGCCGTCGCTGGTGGAGGGGCCACGCCTGCCCCGACCCCCGTCGCCTGCGGTCCCGTGGCTGGCGCGGTTGGCCCCGGCGGAGGGGCCTGGGCAACTGTCACTGTTGCGGCCTGTTGCTGTTGCGACAGCTGGCGCACGTGGTCCGTCAGGGTCGCCAGCTGCCCTGCCATCTCCCGCAATTGCTGCCGCAGGAGTTGGTTCTCAGTGGCCACCGATGCCGTCGCATCTGCTCCTGTATCCTCGACCGATGATCTAGTTCGAACCATTGTAGTCTGTACAGACATATCGCAAAAAAAAAATAAGCTCTAAACTCCACTAGCAACGAACAACCACAATCGAGAGATAAGAACCTAGTACCCCCCCCCCCCTCGATCGCTCACGTTTCTATACTATTATGTCTTACCGTTTCATTTCCTTGTAGTTAAGTGTGGTGTCTCTGTGGATGTCGGGTACTGACTGTCGTGATTTGGACACTGAACCTCTCTCTGATACCATCTTAATCTGTCACGCCCCGGGGTTTAACCAAGCTCCCTTTTTTTTTTTTTTTTGAAAATCTTTCTTCCCAGGCGCGTGCCCAGACCCGCCACATATACAGATTTACTCCGCAAACGGGCAGAGTCTCCTTTGTATATGCACGGCGTCGCGGCTCATACAACATCCAATCACAACATTCAGTCAACTCAATTATTTGTAAATACAGCTACTCATGCACAACAGGTTGAACTCGGGGCAGATTAATTTGAAAGCATAAATCCATGGTTCGAAAGTAGTGCCCACCCGGCACTTAGATTTCTAAAAACAGTTTCGAAAGTCATAAATCCACAGGGTTTTGAAATCGGTGCCCACACGACACCCAGACTTTTAAAACGGTTTTCGCAAATCTTTCTTTGTTTACTTTCCATCTTAAAACAGCCCAGCAGTACTAGAAACTAAAATCAACATACTCAAATCTGAAAGCAAAATACCGACATCCACACCGACCCCACGAGGGTATCGAGAACCACAACCGTAGACTACAATATCAAATGAAAAAAGAATAAGATAAGCGAGAAGAATTAAAGTCTAGGGCCCCCAAGGACCCGCAAGCTCCTGTCTCGGCCTCACTGTCGGCTAGCTCTCACCCCCGAACGAACCTGTCACGGAGTGGGAAGTCAGCAACATAATAAACATAGGGAAAGCAGGAAAGCAAGTAATAACTCCAACCGTCAAACTATCCGGAGCAACCACCCTCCCGTGAGGGAAAAGTAAACACACGAACACCTGCAATGAAACCTGACCACGTCGAGCATCAACGTCGACGGGTCGCACCGCTCATACCTTGGCGCCTCAAACCCCACCACAACGGGGGCCCCACTACGACACCTCGTGGGTATACACGGGTCAACGACCACTTTTCCGGAAAAGCGCACCCTCTGCGGTGGCCAAACCGCGGGTGCGCGTGTTGCAGCCTCGAGCATAGTAATCATGAAACCATATACATATACGTCCAAGTATGCAAATATACATCCATGCATGAGTACTATATGAACAGTGTATAATCTAAACATAAGCACCGTAGAACCATACGAAATAATTAATGCCTTTCTCCAATGTTTAATCCAAGTACAAGATCCATAGCATTTTAAAAATCAGCACAGTTAAGCACATAATGTCTAAAAGCCCATCGATATTTAATCCAAATCCAAGATCCATAGCATTTCAAAAATCAGCACAATTAAACACATAATGTCTAAACCCATCGTTATTTAATCCAAATACAAGATCCATAGCATTTTAAAAATCAGCACAATTAAACCCATAAGCTTGACCCTCGTCCAACGGATAAGACTCGTTGCTAAGGCTTTAAAAGTAAAACCCACCTCTACTAGCGACGAACAAGGCGCTACTTCTCCCCCCGTGTCCCGGTGCGCTCCCACTCCGAACTACGAAGTTCCCCGAGAAAAATATCAGTAGCCGACAGCATGGAACAAGGGGACGAAAGACTGCACGGATCCCGTCGCGGCGATGACCCCCGCGCTGCCAGCGCTGGCCGCACGCGTGTCGGAGCCCCGTGCGGTGTGAGACCCGCACGGTTCCCTGACTGCGGCGGCCCCCGCTCGGTGCCTGGTCCCGCGCGGGTGCCCAGTCCGCACGCACGGGCGGCCCCGCGCGCGCCCAGGCCCCGCGCGGGTGCCCAGCCCGCACGCACGGCGGCCCCGCGCGGCGCCCAGGCCCCGCGCGGGTGCCCAGCCCGCACGCACGGGCGGCCCCGCGCGGCGCCCAGGCCCCGCGCGTGTGCCCAACCCGCGCGCACCAGGCGACCCAGCCCTGCGCGCATCCGGCGCCTCGCGACGGCGGCGGCGTGGCAGACCGGATCATCCCCGCCTTCCCCCGTATGATGGTTCGAAGGAAACCCTAGAAAATAATAAAAACATCACCGAAAACTTCGCGCTTCGATTCGCCGTGAAGAGGGAGGAAGAGGCGGTAATCGTCCCTCGCTCGCTGCCGGGTTTACGTGGGGAGGACGATGGCCCCGTCCTTCTCCTCGCCGCGCTCAACATTCTTCACTCCGTCTTGCAAGAAGTCGAGGTTCGAAAAAGGAGGGTTTCTTCTCTCGCTCGCCTTCAAAAAGAGGAACCGTCGTACGGGATAGGAGAGTGGGAAAACCCTAAATCATGACCCACACAAATTTAAACCAGTCGGTCACAGGGATCGGGGGGAAAAGGGACATTAAACCTAAGTCCCCAATAAAAGAAAACGAACCCGGGTCTGGTTTACCTCGAAAGAACGTGCTAAACGCCTGAACAGCTAAACCACAGTGAAAATTTTTCCGGGAGATTCTGGGTCGAAAAACAGAGCCGATCGCGCCACCGGGATTCCAATTCGCGAGCTTTATTGTCTAAAAATACCCGCGAGCCCCGACGGCCTGCCCAGAAATAAAGAAATAGAAGTTACACCCCGATCCCCTTAGTCGGAAAACGTTCAATCAGGACCGCGAGAAAGGCAACAAGACAGTTAAACCCGCAGTTACTACAAAAATCCGGCGTGCTCCGGCTCCCTGCTGTCGACTCCAGCACGCGCGCGCACGCACCCTCTGCTCCGCGCAGCGCAAGTCCGCACGATCACAGCACAAATGCAAAGATGGAAGGAAAGTACCCAAACAGCTCAAACCCAACAAAAATCCATCAACAATCCAAAAACCCAAGCTTGAACAATCTAACCACTTACCTCATGTGCGGCAGACACGCGCGCGCAGGCTCCGCTCGACTCCAAGCTCAGGAACACCAAGCGCATCACTTGTTTTCTTTCATCTTTTCTTTCTTTCTTCTTCTCTTTTCTTTCTCTGATCCTGCTGAGAGAGAGGAGGTGGGGAGTCCACATATATAGAGAAGAGAGGGTCACCAGTCAACCTGGGGTTTGGGGAGGTGAAAAGACCAAACTGCCCACAAAAAATCACTAAAATGGCATCCTGGACAATGGGTACCGTACTCTTCAAGTAGTACCGGACCCAAGAGCTTGTTCCGGAACCCCCCTCTCGGTTCGGAACTCCAAGCCAACCGCCAAAACCCCGCTCAGGTCCTGCACGCGCGGCGCCCATGCTTAGCCGCGCGGCGCCCAAGCGCGCGACTCCTCCACCCATGGATAGCAAAACCAAGTCCACACCACCATCATCAACACCAACCTCTTCCAAAACCCCATTCAACTCCAACAAAATCAACAAAATCCTAAAAACTCAAGCTTCAAAAAATGAACCGTTACTCCTCACTCAGTTCTTCGCGCGAGCTCCGCTCGGCTCCGCTCGCTACTAGCAGAAGATCCGCACCGTCAAGACAATCAAAATCCTCTTTACTACTTCCCCTTCAATTCTTCTTCTTCTTCTCCTTCCTCCCTTCTTCTCTTTCCTCTGTTTATTTTCAAATCCTCTGTTTGAGTTTGTGAAGAAGAAGGATGACGTGGCACTTATAATTAGTGCTGGTGCATGGTGCATGGCGTAAAGAACCCCATACTCTTCCAACACTCTTCCAACACCAACACTAGCACCAATCCACACCTCTTTTTAATTCCTTTTTCTTTCTCTATTCCCTTCACAGGCAACACTTAATAGATTAATTAATTAATTAAATACTCCATTTTAAGGCAACTCTAACTCACTTTTTGCCCTCGTGGCTTCCGCATCAGTCGGAACTTCCCGAACTCCGCTGTAATATGAAAATACACATGTCCAAAGTTTTCCCCACTCAAAAGCTCAACCGTAGAGTCAATGTGCTCAATCCAAAACCGGCTCCCATAACTGCCGACTCCAACTCACTTTTCGCCTTCGGGGTCTCCGCACTAGTCGAAACCTCCCGAACTCATCTGTAACATATATGGAACACGCCCGAGGCGATTTCTCCGCACCACGCCATCTTGCGAGGTCGGTACACTCTACAAGTCCCGGTACTCTACACCGCGCGGTTTCATCTTTTTCGGATTCCCGTGGGAAGGTATTCACGATATCAGATGAATATTTATATATGGGTGGGTGTATGTGGGTACAAGTATTGCGGATCCATGCCTTCCAATAGATGCAAGCATCTATTTTTCATTACCCCTATGAGATTGGGGCACCTTCGTTAAGAGACCTTTGTGGGGAGGATAGAATAAATGTAGCCTAATGATTGACCAAATCCTAAGTATATGTGTTAGGATTTAGCTGGATTTGAAATTGACTAGATCCCAGGCATATGTGTTGAGAACTAGTCGACTTTAAACTCTAGTTATATTTGTTAGAGTTTAATTGGGTTCAATTGGCTCTAAGTATATGTTTA